>ML814380.1:86526-122932 GCA_009831015.1 Picea engelmannii | reverse complement strand
TAGGTGTCCCCAAATCTCTTACAGGTTTTAATAACTTTCCTTTTTATTAAATTGCTTGTTCAGTTTAAATTAGAAAGCTCTTAAATGGTAGATATTTTTTCTAAGTTTGACTTTCCGCTTTTTCCCTATGTTTCCCCTTTTTCTCTTTTTATGTTTACCTCTTTTCCTAGTTTCCTAAATTTTTAGATTTTACCTCTTTCCCCTTTTTAATTAGAACTCAAAAGGCAGGTGTGGAAATTAAACCTTTTTCCATTTTCTCATTTAATTAATATTTTAAAATTTTCAAAATAATAAAACCATTAATTCCCCTTTTTGTTTTAAATTTTATTCCAACGGATTTATTATTTTTGTTTTCGAATAAATTAAATTTCTTATTCCCTTCGTGTTACAAGATTTAACTAAGGTCATAATTATTATTTAGGTGGTTTTTATTTTTATTTTAATTATTGTTATTTTTTTTTATAGAGAGATAAAATTTTACCACCAGCATAGTTTTAGACTTAAACCTTAAATTTTTGTACAGGGCGACATTTAATTAGGGAAGTTGTTCTAAAAGTTTCTTAACATGTTATTCCTCCTAAGGCCATATAGGTTCATTCCTCTATCATCACAACGCGACATGCCCTTCAGGACGCACTAGGTGCTCCAAGGGTGCCACTCGCCTCATATGTTCCCTTGCGTGATGTGCCCTTTAGGATGCACTACATATTCCAAGGGTCCCACTCGTCACTCTCCATTTTTCTTGCACGACGTGCCCTTCAGGACACACCACGTGCTCCAAGGGTGCCACTCACCTCTTGACTGACTTGGTAGACATCAATAACCCCTGGAGTCAACACTCCGCCAGGTGAACTTGTGGGAGACTAAGGGCCTCTAAGGAATAAGGCACCTGCCTTATTGTGCACCCCTTAGAATAATCGTGAGCGACTGTTGTAGTCTTCCCTCATGGCATCGTGGGTCCTCTCAAACTAGGTAAATATTAACCTACAGTTTGAGCCACGGTGGGAGTGCTAGTAGGCTGTGGTAGGGCTGTTGTCCACACCTCTCCCTCAACATCTCTGGTAGTCGTGCGTGACCCCTTTACTCCATATGTGATTCTGGTTGGCAAGATATCGTCAGCCTGCATCATCAACAAATCATGTCAGAATACATCCACATCACCTCATCTAATCAGAAGCACTAAAATCATAGTAAAACAATCAAACCCCAATGGTACACTCCGTGACTTGATCTGGAGTCCAAGGGGTTCCATCGATGCCTCTGCATCCTCGAGGTCCAAAATCCTACACACTCAGTAAACCGAGTCAATGGCACCTGTCTATGTCAATGCAGTAAAACAACATGTCATCAACCCATAACGCCTCATAATAAAAATCAAAAGTTTTAATAGCATAATAAGTTGGATCACTTGCGAGCAAGTGTCCTCAAAGAATAAGTTCGCTCAGTGCGCCAGAGCATGATGTTACATACACTCCCTCTTGCTCTAAAATTCGTCCCGAAGTTTCACAGTATATAAGTACCAAAATAAAGTGTATCACAGTATTATAATCCTATCTATAAAACAAAAATGGAAACTGTTGGTGCATATCATATGCATCTTCCCAGGTTGCCGAGTGTGGACTATAGCTGTCCCACTAAACCTTGACCTGCTCTACTATTCGACGTCATAGGTATCGAATGTGATGGTCCAAGATGCGGATCAGCTCAGCCGTGAGCGCACCCTCGTCTAACACCCGCAAGGTGCTCAAGTCAAATCATGTGAAGGATCACTAATCATAAATTCTCAACAGAGACGTGAAATACATCATGCATATGCCTCAAGAATCAGGCAAGGCTAGTCATCAGTCCACAGGCCTCTCTTTTCCAAACTAGATCGAACTCTTATGCATTTTTAACCGCAAAAAGACTCGATCACCACAACATAACTACGGTTGACACGACCCTCATCATCGTAACTCTTATGCCGATCCTGCGCTTCCTTTAACCTTTTTCTTAAGTTCTCACTTAATCTTCCAATTCTTGGATCACTTCTGGTCCCACCTGGATCCTATCTGCAAGTCGATCCCAAGTCAAAGGCGCCCAACATGGTCACCCATAAATAAACTCGAAAGGTACTATATTAATGGTGCTCTGGTAACTGTTGTTATAAGCGAATTCTGCCAGTGGAAAGAATTCCTCCCAACGCTTCTGTTGGTCCATCCATACAAGCGCAACATGTCCTCCAAGGTCTAGTTCATTTGTTCGATTTTCCCATTAGTCTCTGGGTAAAACGCAGTACTAAAGTTAAGTTGGGTTCCCAAGGCCTCTTGGAAACCTGTCCAAAATCGTCCAGTAAACATCGATCCTCGATCAGATATAATCCTCTTAGGCACGCCGTGCAGCCTCACAATCTCACTGATAAAAACTCTATCTATGTCAAGTGCCTGATATGTCATATGCACAGGAATAAAATGAGCATTTTTTTTCAAAGTGTCGACTACTACGAAAATCGAGTCATGTCTCCTTGCCATCAGTTGAAATCCAACAATAAAATCCATCGAAATAACCTCCCATTTTGATTCTAAAATAGCGTGTGGTTGTAGTAATCTTGTTGGGTGTCTATGTTCAACCTTTACCTACTGACATTCTAGACATCTGGCCACATAGTTGACTACGTCTGCCTTCATTCCCCTCCAAAAGAATAAGGTTTTAAGGTCCACCCTCATCTTTGTGACTCCCAGGTGAGAGATGCAAAATGCTCTACGAGCCTTGCTCAGGATCAACATCCTCAACTTGTCGTTTGGTGGTATGTAAATCCAATTTTTTTTAAACCTCAATAAACCATCGTTATCAAATGAAAATCCTTCAAATCGTAGTACCGTCATTGTTTTTGTCCAATAAAACCCTCAAACTCTTTGTACCAGTCACCATCACATGTAAAGTTAGAATCTTTTTACGTAGATTAGCCTAGAGGGGAAGCAACGAAAAGATGCACGATCTCTGACTCAATGCGTTTTCCACTCAGTTCACTGTTCCTTTTATGTAAGTAATCTCGAATTCGTACTAGCTAAGAATTTTCGACCAATGCCGTTGTCGTGCATTTAGGTTTCTTTGTGTAAATATGTGTTCTTGTCCATAGTGGTCAGTCTTTAGTTCAAATTTTCATCCTACAAGGTAGTGTCTCCAAACCTTCAAGGCATACATGATGGCTAACAACTCCAAATCATGCGTTGCGTGGTTCTCCGCATACCTTCTCAGTTTCCTCGAGATGTAAGCGATCACACATCCATATTGCATCAAGACTCTGCCTAAGCATTCCTTGGATGCATCAGTGAATACCAAGAAGTCTGTGTCCATGTCAGGGACCTTTAGTATCGATGTTGTTGTCAACAAATCCTTAGGCCTCAAAAATGCTTCCGCGCATTTCTCGATCCAAACAAACTTCTAGTTTTTCTTCTGCAATTCTATGATCAAATTTTCTATCTTTGAAAATCCCTCGATGAACCGTACATAGTATCCTGCCAAACCCATGAAGCTATGCACTTCTAGGACATCCGTCGGCGCAGGCCATTCCATAATTGCCTCGACCTTGGCTGGATCCATGGCGATGCCTTCGCCGGAGATGACATGCCCTAGGTAGTGAATCTTCGATTGATAAAATGAGCATTTGGACAACTTACCATACAATTTGTGCTCTCGTAGACATGGTAGTACCAAGCGCAAGTACTCATCATGCTCCTCCATCGTCCAAGAGTAGATCAAATATCGTCCAAGTACCTGCGGAACACCTCGTTCATCAACTCAAAAAAACCCCTGGGGTGTTTGTTACTCTAAATGGTAAAACCGTAAACTCATAATGTCCAAACCTCATCTTAAAGGTGGTCTTAGGGACATCATCCTCCTTAATCCATAACTGGTGGTATCCTAATTGCAAGTTGATCCTTGAGAACATCATCATGCCCTTCAATTGATCGAGCAGAGCATCAATCCTCGGCAATGGATATTGATTCTTGATCGTGGCCTAGTTCAATTAACGGTAGTCAATGAAGAGCCTCCACGACCCATCCTTCTTTCATATGAACATAATAGGTGCACCCCACGGTGACACACTAGGATGTATCAGTCTCAGGTCCAGCAACTCCTTCAGTTGCATTTTCAACTCTTGTAACTCCGGGGTCGACATCCGATAAAGTGTTCTTGCTATCAATTTAGTACATGGTTTTAGGTCTATGGTAAACTCCAATTCCCTCTTTGATGGCATCCCAAGTAAATCCTTTTAGAAGGTGTTAGAAAACTCTCTTACCACTAGACGCTGCTCTAGACCTTCCGCTTCTCATTTTTTTTTTAATGCAAGGATTGCGTAAAGCGTACACCCCCTACGCATGCTCTTCCATAGCTGCAAGGAAGAGATAAACCTTAGGGAGACTCCCTAGTTTCGACCTACAATCATGCATCTCTTTCCCTCATATCGACCAAGCTCAACCACTTCATCTTACAGTTGAGTATCGCCTCAAGCGATTTCAACTAGTCCATACCGATCACGACATCGTAAGATCCTAAGATTGTGACGTAAAGGTTGACTATTGTGACAAACTCTCCTGGGTTAAGGGTAAGCCTGTAAAGTTTCCTCCAACCCTCTGTTTGGCTCCTGAATCCATCTCTACAAATCTGAACTCATCATGTTCAACTGTCTCTACTTTAATTCTTTTTAACGTGGCATCAGAATGGAACTCTTGGTAGCACCGGGATCTATCAAAATACTAAGGTTTTGGTTAGTGATGGTACCTGTCATCTCGAGCACAGTCGACTGATGCTCTGCCTGGAATTTATTCACCACTGCATGTATCCAATGGGCCTTGCCCATATCTCCCATGGTTGTGGGTCCAGCTGATTCGAATGCTCTAGTACTCTTCACAAGGTTGTCACGCTGGAAATGTGGCTCCCCACATTCCTACATGCTTTCTTCGGTCCAGTAATCCTCATGATGCAGGAGCATCACTCCACGTCATCACGCACCATCCAAGCTAGGCACATCATCACACACAATTTATGAAGGAGGAGAGGCATAGCCCTCATTTCAAATTTGAATTTGAATGTAATTAATGTTGTAAGGCCATTGAGGCATGAAGTCATGCCTTTTCACAGGCATTAGAATAGAAGGCCTTTAATGGTTTGTAAGGCTAATATCTAGCTCTGATTTGGACTAGACATCCCATTCATTATAAATTGAATAGGGTAGGTGGATTGGAGGGAAGAGCTCGAAGATCCCCCTCATGTAAAAGATCTTTTGATATCTTTTGAGTTAGTAAGCCGAGAAGAGAGTAGCTGAGAGATAGAGAAGGAGCAGAGACTCTGTCAAAAGTCTGAGCTCAAGAACACCTTTGTAAAGAAGCATTTTCATGTTAATGCAAAGAGACAGTTTTTTGTATGATTCTGTGTGTTCTTATGTGTTGAATGAATGTCTATGCATGTTCTTTATATGTTGTAGATGTATGTTAGGAATGAATTTGTGGGAACAGATAGGTTCTGTTATCTATAGAGTTCTTTCATTTTAGGGTTGGAGATCTTTGAGGCTTCATACCAGGAGGGTGTGACAGAACACTGTGGGTTATGATAGCCAGTGCTTAGAGAGCACCTCCAATTTTGTGGAATTTGGACAAAGATGTGCCAGGAGGGCACACCATCTGGAGTCATTAACTTAGGAGAAGATCTCAAGGTTGTTGAATACCTTGGAGATAAGGTTGTGTAGAGGAGGGCACAGTTGAAGACAGAATCTCTGAGGAGTTTTGTAGGGCTCTGCCAAGAGGGTATTGAGCATATGCACTAGTTGCATTGAGAAGGAAATCTATTGTGAGTTCATAGGAAGACAGAATCGCTGCAGGATTCTGCAAGAACTCTGCCAGGAGGGCATTGAGTAAGTTCTAGAGTGCACAGGAAGAACTCTTTGAGTTATGGAAATTAGAGAAGAGTCCAAGGAGAAGGATACTCACAGGGTCGCTGAACAACTTGTAGACTCAGCAAGAAGTTGCTTGAGCAAGAGAGTGCCAGGAGGGCATCAGAATCTCCATTTGAAGGAGAAAGAAGGAAAAGGGTGAAGTTCCCTTAGAGATCTGAGTAGCGGAGAAGCTCAGAAGAGACAACACTTTAGCATGAAGAGACTCTGCAAGGTGTGTAGGAGTCGTGGAAACCTTTTAAGGTTTCAGAGAAGCCCAAGATCAGGAAGGAGAGTGATTTTACACACAGAGGCCATGAGAGGTTGCAGAGGCCAAAGAGAAGAACCTTTGGAATGTATGAGTTTGAGAAATCTCAGGAGAGAAAGCATCTTTGAAAACGCAGGCGAGACTAAAATGTCGTAGAGCTCACAGAGGAGACGCAAAGGTAGAGGCCTTTGGACAATTGGAAAATCTTCCAAGGTTCAAGAAGAAAGTGCAAGCTCAAGGGGAGACCATAGCTTTCGTCGGATCAGGCCGAGAAAGAGATCTGGGCTGTTGGATTTCCACATCTAGTAAAATCTCTTTGCGGACTGGTAGATCTCCTCTTAGGGCTAGACTCTTAACTCTCAAGACAGAAAATGCTTATCGTGGTCACTGACTTCCTTTTAGAGCTAGGTGGAATAGTGTGTGAGGAGGAAGGAGAAGAGAAGTACCTTTAATCGACGTTTGTCCCTGCACGACTCGAGTTGAGATCCAATCTTTCGCTCCTCGATGAATCCTGTAGAGAAACAAAGTACGACCACTTCCTGCTCTACTGATGTTAGTCCAAAATAGACCTATCTATTAGAGACAAGTTCGTGTGAGATTAAGCACAAACTAGAAATAAACAGGCCAAGCATGTCATATTGATGAGGACAAGAACGTTACATACAGCCGTACATGGAATGCGACAGTTATGCCCAGTCCTCCTTGTCTAACCCTTTCTCGAAAGATCCACGATCAGAATGATGATGGATTCGCCGATTGTTCTTTACTTTGTTGTGTCTTTCCTATGAGATCATAGGTTTCTTGCTTCCAATCCTTCTCTCCTTTCACCATAAGAAACCCTGCTTATATAGCCTTGGAGAGGCCCAACCACTTGAGATATATTTGGGGTGAGTTGAGGATTTTCCTCCTACAGTTAAGGATCTCCCCTAAGATCATGGTCTGACTAGGGATTCGAATCTAATTGCCTCCAAGGATAGAAGATATCGTTCCCCAATTCTCCTCAATAGACCAATTGCTGCCCAAAATAGGTAGCGCTCCCTCAAAAGGGGCATCAGGGTGTTATAACGCTCCCCAGTAGGCTTTAGGGGGGCGCCAGTGCTCTTAAAATCATCAACACTCCCTCGGAAAAGTTGTCAAAGCACTATAGTGCTCCCAGGCATGTAAGGAGGGCGCCAGCGCTCCTAAAGGAGGTATAGGGGGCCGCTCTCCTCTCAAAAAGTCAGTTTTTGGTTCTTTCAGATGGCAAGAGGTCCATGAGCCCAGTTGACCATTCCTCCTCTTCCAAATCAAGTATTTGACATGTGTCAAGTGTCCTCCTTGTGTCATTATAGTCATGACATAGGCATCATGGCAGTATGCTTCCCTGACACTTGCGACACTTGTGAGCAAAATGTGACCCTTGCGACACTTGTAATGACGACACTTGCGACACTATTGAAGTCAGTAATTTTGACATATACCAGATTGCCCCCCAAAGTATGAAGTTAGAAGATGAGAACTGATAATTGAAATGCTTTGTAGACTTTCAAACAAGGGTATATATGCAGAGAACCTGACAGAAACTGGACACAAACATCCAAAAAACATTAGGAGATGTTTCAAACCCAAGGCATGCATATCTATGTTTGAGTGATAGAGACTTGCAAGATATGGACGCCATAAAATACACTGCAGATCCATAATCGTATTGATAAAATGGTATAGCCACTGAAAATACACTATGGATCTATACGCCCATGACCTGAACTAATCGTAGCCACGAAGAATACACAGTGGATCTACAAGATGACAAGACATAGCCATGACCAATACAAAGTGGATCTATGTAAAAGTATATGTGTCATTTGTTCAAGAGAAATTCCATCGCAACTTGGGAAAAGTACATATCAGAGTGACCACTAAACCTAGGGTCTTCTTACCAATCCCGATGTAGTACGAATCTAACCATGCGAAATAGATGTCGTGGTGTCGAACATGGCAGAAACCACTTGATTACCGGTCAATGATGTAAACCGTTAATAAGCGCGAGGGAGATCACCATTGATGTCAATGATTCCCAAGGTACTCCAGTACATTCCAATATATGTGAATGGATGAGTTGAAGTCAAACATCCGTGGAATCATCCGATCAGAGGTCAATGATGTAAACCCAGTGTCGAATGTGAGGAGGCATGCCATTGAGGCATGAAAGTCCCAAAGTACTAATTGGTTTCTAGTCTAGTTCCTAGATAATGTGTTGAAGTCGACAGGAATAGACTCGTCTAAGGAGGGCCTTGATGTATCCCCCATCAATGACATGAAATAGACACAGAGATGTAATTGGTAGATCAAATGAACATGGACTGACACAGGTATTGAGACAAGATATTTTTTATGGCTGACTCTCGAGGCGGATACCTCCCTTGAACACTGAGGCACGACATCATAAACATGACAGGGACCAAAACTTGATGATGCAGTGGATACTGTGAGTTTCGTCAGGTGACCCAAAGGAGTAAAAGAAACTCAAAGGATTGGCTTAGTGTAGAAGTTCAGCGGATTAATATGTGTGCCAAGAGAGAGTGCCATGTTCAAGGGTGACTCTAAGAGTTACTGATAATGTTCTCAAAAAACTGCTTGGCTTGCTTCTTTCAATTTTTTCCCCCATCCAGATAGACGAGTACCTCTTTTTAATTTAACGAGCTCGAGGAGGGTAACACATGCTCGATATAACTCACCTTCGGTAAGTTCCTCTTCCTTTGTTTAACGAACTGGAAGAAGTAAGGGTTCAATCCCGTATGGGCCTGTTGATGTTTGTTTTAACGAGTCCAAAGATAGAAAACTTGAAGGTTTTTCAGGATTATAGAGTCTGGAAAAACACGTAAAAGAGAACTCTCTCAGTTCCTTTTTCATAAAGTAGTCTGATAAGACTGAAAAAGAGATAAACTATCACTCAACAGATGTTTTCTTCAAATACTTTAACGAGTGTGAAGAGAACAAGGTCGCTTGGCAAGCTTTTCATGTTTAGAGAGTCTGAAAAGATCTTAAAGATGACTCCAATGTTGTCCTTTTTCGTAATGGTAGTCTCACGAGGCCGAAAAAGAGATAAATTATCACTCGAAAGATGCCCTTTCAAACCTTTTAACGAGTGGGAAAGGAAACAAGATCACTCGACAATCTTTTCATGTTTAGAGAGTCTGAAAAGAGCTTAGAGTAGACTCTAGGGAGTTCCTTTTTCATGTATCCATACAGGTTCGAAAAAGAGATAAAAGTTTACCTGGATGCATTCTCATGTATTTACGAGCACGAGAAAGAACAAAGACTAAGCTCGATATGCCCCCAGCTTGAAAGCTAGTGGCTTAACTCCAGAAAGATCATCAAAGGCTGGAGACATGCCCTCCAAGATTCAATTCATTCACCGGCTCTAAGGTCGACACCAATGTCTCTGGTAGATGAGAAAAAGGAGAAGGGTGGATGAAAAGAAGGTTCAAGAGAGGTGACTATTGCATTTTTTAACGATCTTGACACGGGAAAAGAACTATGCTCAGGGCCTCTATTTCATTTTTTAACAATCTTTCCACAGAGAAGAGAAACTATGCTCGTGACTGCTTCTTGATCATGGCTTCCAAGAGAATAACGCTCTGGAAGGATACCATGTCAAGGGACAAAACTCGGTCATGGCTTCTAGGATATCTTCGTTGGATGGAAGATAATCACTTGGGAAGGAACACATGTTGAGGGTCGTGATAGGAGTAAGGAGATCAGGTTCCAATAATCCTACTGAAGAAATCACCATGTCTACTACCGGATCCAGATCATCGGAAGTTGAAAGCATGGGAGACGATAGAAAATCGATATCAGGAGGGGAGATAGACTGTATATCTGCCCAAATTTCTTCACGAGGGGAAAGAAAAGAAGATCGGTGATGGTTATTATCCCAAGGTAACTTGTCAATGCGAATCATTTCCAGAATAGATTCATGAAAAGGAAAAGTTGGGGAAATGTAGTCAATCGTAGATGACAAGGAACTCAATCGTGATTGCATCGAGGAAATGTCAGGCGCCAATAGATGTTGGTCATATGATGAGGGAGAAGTGGATTGGATAGAAACGTATGACGTCTCGACTAGACTAAGTGTTATGGTGTCACCTAATGCATCGAATTCCAACGGACAAGGTACAATCCAAGGGTTAGATGATTCTAAAGATTGATAAGCCATGTTCTAAATCATATCAACGGTGGAAATATGATGTGTAGTCAATGGAAGTGGTGTAGGGAAGGTACCCATGAGGCTAGAATCTTTCAGTAAGCCAACACCAACACTTTCATACATGATCTTGTGGTCTCCTAGGAAAGGAATATTGTTGGTAGCAGGAGCACAAGCATCGGGTGTACAGAAATCCAACTGATCAACAGTGACAATCTTGCCTTGATGAGGAAATTGTACACATCGAAAGACCGACAAGGCAACGACAGTCATAGCATAAAACCAAATTCTTCCATGTAACAAGTTGTAATCGAGGGGAGAATCGACCACCCCGACATCAATAGTAACAATTTTTCCACTCAATTGGATGGGCAGGGACTGTAAAAGCCCATGGGGATGAAAACCTCGCCCATCGAAGGTGCATAACATCATTGGGGATTTGTTTAGTGCTAGTGATTTTGAATCTTTACAACACACCAAAGACATGACACAAGTCGAGGCTCCCTCATCCAGAATAGTTCGGTGGATTTGTTGGTTGTGAACAACAACATCAACTTGGAAAGCAAGTTGGTGGGAGAGTCGAGACACATAATCATCCAGGTTAAACATGATATGGTTGGAAGACTCAGGATTAGTAGCGCCAAGAGCGGCTAAGAGCATCCTACGTTGACTGGGGCAGTGCTGTAGAACTTCTAACATAGACATAGCACACGGTACTTGAGCCAAATCCTCAACAATGTTGTAGTTCTGGGTAGCACATGAACTAGGATTAAAGGTAGCTTTACGTATAGTGCTCTTAGGAGGGCCTAAGATAGACTCGGATGTGGGTTTCTCAATTTGAAGTGGTCCATATGGAGTATTAACCGATGGAAGACTAACGGAGTATGATGATGGATCCAGTAAAGTACCAGTATCATTAGTGTCTTTTCCTTTATCAGGGTTACCCAGTGTGTCATATGCCTTAGAGAGAGTGGTCAAATTGATCCCATTAAACATATAAATATGTGCACTTGACAAGGCTTCATCATGAGGATCGCTAGAACTACCCCCAGGAGAGGGGGTTTGAGCAACCATTGATTGTTGTTGTGGAAAAGGATATGTAAGCATAGCAGGTTGTGTCTTTCCTTGGAAAATTTTGGCCACTTCATTGCGAAGTGGACAGTATCGAGTGTAGTGATCATCACCACAAATGATACATGGGAATTTAAACTTCTGTTGTGTTTGATTTTTGGTAGCAGGTGGTTGAGCTTGATTTTTTGGTTGTTCATTGTTATTTTTTGATTTATTTTTTTTCTTCTTCTTACCTCTGGATTGTTGTGAAGGGGAAGATTGAACTGAATTCACCTCAGAGATATTATTTTGGGGGGAGGTAGAGGAGAGTGTGAGCGATTGGGAATTAGATTGAGTTTTGACGGAACCAATAACACCATCCGCATGAGATGAGGATGATGGTTTGGATGGATCGGTATTAGCTAGAGAAGCATTCGGAAGCAAATCATACAAAGTACTAGATTGGGAATAAACCAAATCTAGATACTGATCCTGAGCGATGGCTTGTTCCTCTGTGACCGCGCCACCCATAGAGACATCGCGAGCGATCGAGGGTAAAACCGATTTAGTAAACCATTCTGCCAATAGCATGTCAGGAATGACTGCCTTGATCATCCTTCGTCGTCGCCTCCACTCATGAATATGGTCAAAGATATGCACGGAGTTAGTTTGATGAAGGGAGGTCAAGAGTTCAGTACCCGTCTCATAGCGAATAGGTAGTTGAAAATGCGTGAGGAAATACATGGCAAGGGAATTGAAATCGTGGAAAGAAGCATGTGGTAGTTCAATATACCACTTTGCTTCCGAACCGGTAAGTGTTCACTGGAAAAGACGCAAATGTACAGAATCATCCATGAGGGAGTTAGATGAAAACCACAAATAGAAAGTCATCACATGGTTGTTCAGATCTTCGCCAGGGTTTCCGTCAAATTTCAGAATATCAGAAGGAAGTTTAGCTGGAATGACTGACCAAACCGGTGAATGAAAAATAGGATCATTGGTTAACCGAGACAAGTCTGGGAGATCCAGAGTCGCAAGGAAAGGTAGTTGTCAGTTAATTTGCGAATGATACTGGTGTGGCATAGGAACACCAGTAGGACCATAAACTGGGTTAGGTGGATAGTTGTAACCAGTAGGTCCTCCTACATACGGTTGTTTCTAGCCAGGATAAGAAGGATTCGATGATGAATGAGAAACATTGGCATAACCGGGTGGGTTCTGAGCATTATAGGCCGGGTGATTTATTTGCCCATGAGGAGGATAAACATTTTTCCCTTGAGAATGGTAAGGAGTATATCTCGAAGGCGGATACACATTCGACCCATGAGGAGGATAAGACTGTGGTCCCGGAGTACTCCAGGTGGTGTTTGGGATGCCGCCTGAATAAGATTGCGCATAAGATGTTCCGGAAGGAACAGGATTGGATACTCCTCCTAGTGGGTTATTATACGAGTGCCCTCCAACATGGGGTTGAAGAAAAGTGCCTCTTGAATATCCTCCCCAGGATTGTGAAGGGTTTCCAGCAAACGAGGGTTGCCCCCCTCCCAGTGGTGGATTTATGACCGGGGTATGACTGGAAAACGAAGGTCGCCCTCCTGGAGGAGCATGAAAAGGTGGTTGTCCCTTGGGGGGTGTAGGCTTGCAATGGAAAGGTATTCCTCCAGGAGGGGAAGGTTCATTGGATGGTGGTTTCCCTCCAGCCGGTTTTGTTTGGCCAGGAGGGGTTTGCATTCTCGGGTGAGAAGATGTCCCAGCAGGATCTTGCGGAACATGTGGAGCTATAGAGTAAAAGCTTGTAGAAATGGGGGTAGAGAATGAAGTGCTTTGGATATGAGTAGAGGTGATGAGTCCAGCAATAGGATGGACTTTTTCTGGTGTAGCAGTAGGGTTAACAACCTAATCGATTGGGTGATTCATGGTTTGACCGAATGGTCTTGTTTCACTAGGAGGGTCATGAGGATGAAATAGTTGTCGAAAGGATTCAAAATGTTCATAGAGATCGCGTCCCGATGAAGTCCTCCATATAGAACGAGCAGGTGTGGGATTGGTATTTACTGCGGTGCTAGGATGAACAAGAGTCCTATATTCATCACCAAAGATTGGTTCTGTGGATCCCATATATGTTTCGGTAAAAATCCTCTCCGGTAATTGTGGGACCTCTTTGTCTATGATGTTCCCAAGGGAGTCTAAAGGAACTAAAAGTGGTTTGAGAGGGGTTACTGACATAGATGTAGTAGGATTTTCAACCGTAACCAAAGCGTCTTCTGGGTTATCTAACGGAGGAGCAATAGCACTTCCAGCGTCAGATTGATTGTCTACCTCTCTACGGTAGCTGTCTTCTGGAGGGTTAGGAGGTAAGGGTTGGTAGCCTTTCGGAGGTAGCCCTTGCATCCTACATGATCGATGAAGACCTTGATTGTCTACGGGCTCAATTGTGGAGAATAACAGAACACACTGAAAATCTAGGGCCAACTAACAAAAAGAAACAACATACACTAATAAAATCTAAGAATCAACCAAGCAAACAAAACTTCTCTCGATGATCGTACTAGTTGGTGATGAAATCCAACGTCGCGTGATCAAGTCAAGAAGGGGCTCGGATATGGTGGAACAGTTACAATGGCAACCTACTTAATGGACTTTCACCTTGGTGCAAGCTTCCATGCAGTAATTGTGGATTTACCCTCCAAGGAGCCCGAGTGATTTTGACCAATGTATGTTCTAGGTACAGTGAGACTTCCCTTCACCATCACCTTGTGTAAGTACCTAAAGATTATGGCAACTAAATACACCAATTCACAGTGAGTCCCTGGGCGGGTACAGTCGACAGTCCGATCTGGAACGTATGGGTAGGATAACAAGTCCGAAATCAAACTGAAAGGCTCCCACACATAATCGTGGGTATAGCTTCCAGTGACCCCAAATATACGATCTTACCACTACAAACAGTTGGGCCACGGAGGGATAATCTTCGTAACTCACTCGAATGTGACCTCGTGTGTAACCCCTGTGTGAGAGGGGGATCCCATCAAGCCTATACGACAATTGGATTTCACTCTCCCTACCACAAGACACTAAGTTTGTTTGATATATTTGGAAATTTATCCTTTCAACCTATTCTAAATCCCTACACCTTAAACTAATGTAGGTTTGCTAACAAAGATGTAAAAAGTCTGATAAATTTTAGTGAAGCGTTGATTTTAGTGGTTGTTGTTTACTCAGAGGGTGTATGAAAGTGAAACTAATGGAATGATGACTCAATTCTTAAAAATATGCATGAAAGATGATCAGCAATCATTTATTTTCAACGAATGCCTATTTAAGGGAGAGAGAAAGAGTCATTTTCACTATCAAACACTTAATAAGGAATGCCCTCAATCAATTTTGTCCTCAATCAGATCCAATATAATGCTACAACATTTCAAAAATGCCTTCTAGTATGAAAATTAATTACTAAGATGTACTTTTGTCGTTTGTATGTGAATGATGATTCTCTTGCCAACTACCCTGTGACAAGCACAAACAGATTTCACACAAACAACACACGCTTTTTTGCGATCAAACAAGAGAAAGAAAACCAAAAATGAAAAAGGAATGAGAAAGAGATTGGATTAGATGACCTCAAAGAACCAAATGAGAAGAGTCACAGACTTCTAATGTCCTTCACTAGAGTTCTCGCTCAGTCGGATAGGAGAGAAGAAAGCAGGGGATTGATTTCAAGCTCTCAATAGCAAAAACTCAAAAATAAGGAAGAAGGGCATAAAATATGAACAACAAGGTTTTTACTTCTCAGGAGGAAGCATGTCAAATATCAATAGGAAGAAGCATTGAGTCACAAAGAAGCTCAGCAAGTGGAAAAACAGGGTTTGGACCTCCAAAAAATGCAATGTTTGAAAAGCTTTTGTGCAAAAAGTGGTTGGCGCTCTGGTGTAAGGGACACCAGTGCATTATAAATCTTTGTACAACACCTTAAGGGAGCAATGGAGTTCTGCTAATATGGGTATAGGGGCGCCAGGCTCAAAAAACTCAAAAAAATGTCCAAAAACCCAAAATTTCAGTGAAATTTTAACAAGCAAGCTGAATGTGATGGGGTAAAAAGTCAATCAGCATATGAAATCAAACATATGGGGTGAATAAGGTCTAAAAAAAAAAAAGGGTAAGACAAGGTCTATGAGGAAAAATCAAAACCAACAGTTTCGATTCATTCCCCAGTAGAGTCGCCAGTTTCTGTTGAAGGAAAATCTCCCTACGGACAAGTAGATCTCCTCTTAAGGTCTAGACTCTTAACTCTCAAGATAGAAAATGCTTATCATGGTCACTGACTTCCTTTTAGATCTAGGTGGACTAGTGTGTGAGGAGGAAGGAGAAGAGAAGTACCTTTAATCGATGTTTGTCCCTGCACGACTTGAGTTGAGCTCCAATCTTTCACTCCTCAATGAATGTTGTAGACAAACAAAGTACGACGACTTCCTACTCTACTGATGTTAGTCCGAAATAGACCTATCTATTAGAGACAAGTTCATGTGAGATTAAGCATAAACTAGAAATAAACAGGCCAAGCATGTCATATTGATGAGGACAAGAACGTTACTTACAGTCGTAGACGGAATGCAACAGTTCTGCCCAGTCCTCCTTGTCTAACCCTTGCTCGAAAGATCCACGATCAGAATGATGATGACTTTGTCGATTGTTATTTACTCTACTATGTATTTCCTATGAGATCATAGGTTTCTTTCTTCCAATCCTTCTCTCCTTTCACCATAAGAAACCTTGCTTATATAGCCTTGGAGAGGCCCAACCACTTGAGATATCTTTGGGGTGAGTTGAGGATTTTCCTCCTGCAGTTAAGGATATCCCCTAAGAACATGGTCTAACTAGGGATTCAAATCCAACTTCCTCTAACAGGATAGAAGATATCTTTCCCCCATTCTCCTCAACAGACCAACTGCTGCCCAGAATAGGTAGCGCTCCCTCATAAGGGGCATCAGGGTGCTATAACGCTCCCTAGTAGGCTTTAGTGGGGCGCCAGTGCTCTTAAACTCATCAGTTCTCCCTTAGAGGGGCTTTCAAAGCACTATATCACTCCCAGGCAGAGTAAAGATGGAACCAGCGCCCCTAAAGGAGGTATAGGGGGGCGCTCTCCTCTAAAAAAGTCAGTTTTTGGTTCTTTTAGATGGCAAGAGATCCATGAGCCTAGTTGACCATTCCTCCTCTTCCAAATCAAGTATTTGACATGTGTCAAGTGTCCTCCTTGTGTCATTATAGGCATCATGGTAGTATGCTTCCCTGACACTTGGAACACTTGTGAGCAAAATGCGACACTTGCGACACTTGTAATGAAAACACTTGCGACACTATCGAAGTGAGTAATTTTGACATGTAACAGATTGCCCCCCAAAGTATGAAGTTAGAAGATGAGAACTGATAACTGAAATGATTTGAAGACTTTCAAACAAGGGTATAGATGCAGAGAACCTGACAGAAACTGCACACAAACATCCAACAAACATTAGGACATGTTTCAAACCCAAGGGAGGCATACCTATGCTTGAGTGATAGAGACTTGCAAGATATGGCCCCCATAAAATACACTGTGGATCCATAATCGCATTGATAAAAAGGTATAGAAACTGAAAATACACTATGGATTTATATGGCCATGACCTGAACTGATCATAGCCACAAAGAATACACAGTGGATCTATGAGATGACAAGACATAGCCATGACCAATACAAAGTGGATCTATGTAACAATATATGTGTCATTTGTTCAAGAGAAATTCCATCGCAACCTGGGCAAAGTACATATTAGAGTGATCACTCAACCCAGGGTATTCTTACCGATCCTGATGTAGTATGAATCTAACCATGCGAAATAGATGTCCTGGTGTCGAACATGGTAGAAACCACTTGATTACCGGTCAATGATGTAAACTGATGCAGGAGCATCACCGACTCATCAAGCGAGCCAACGCAGAAGAAGGAAACCCGTGGACAAGCCAGCGTAAATTTTGAAATGCCTTGGAAACTGTAGCGCAAATCTTCAATAAATCATTTATGAAGGAGAGCCTTTTGTATATTGTATTGGACCTTGAGAGATACGCTCTCGTCCTTAGTAGATAGGAGGAATTTACTCTAGTTAATGCAGTTAGATAGGAATTTAATTCTAGATTTGATAGCTTTAGAGCGCAAGAGGGAAAATGGATATAGACACCCTCATTGTATCTTTGTATTATTATGAACAGGAGAGGAAGAAGAGCAGACAGATAATTGTATGAAAAACACCCATGTACAAATATTTGAATTAATAGAAGAAAGTTTGATTCAAGTCCATGGACTGTGTTGTTCTCTATATATTAGAGTAGTTATGCTCTTGAATGTTTGTTTTTTGTCATACGCTTGTATTTATATGTTGCGTATGTGATTTCATGGTTGAATTGAAGTCTGTGAGAACACGGAATTAGTTTCATTTGTTTCTCTATCTTGAACCAGAGAATTCCTGCAAGGAGTGCAGTTGAATCATCTGCAAGGAGTGCATTGACAGAAGGGTTCAAGAAGAGAGAGCTTTTGTTCTAAGTTCCCAGAGGTACAGTTAAGCTGAGAAGCCGTGCAAGGCGTGCGCAGGATAGAAGAAGACTCAGAGTTGTGATTCTGAGCAAAGGGGATTAAGACTGCTGCTGCAGGTGTGCGCGGAGTCGAACTTCAATACTTAAATCGATTGTTGAAGGATTGCCGCAAGGAGTGCGTGCAAAGAAGTCTCTCTAAAGACTTAAAGATCTTGGAGAAAAGCTCAATAAGGATAGGCCTTCGAATTTGTCGAAGGATTTCCCCGAGAGGTTACACATTGAAGGGTTCGAGCAAGTGTTGAAGTTCGCGTGCAGGTGAGCAAGTCTTCGTGGGGAGAAGTACTTCGTTCATTTCACAGATTTGCATAAGGAAGGACGAGATTCTCCAAGGAGATCCTGCGAGTATCCATGGGCCATAGGATCTTGCGGAAGGTACAAGGAGATTACAGCGCAGGTGCGGAAGAGTTTAAAGCTCAGGAGGAGCGTAGCCGTTGATCTAAACCGGTCAGGGCCATTGGATCCATCGCGAGATCGCTTATCGGGGTTTCGCGAGGGAACAATCGAAGGTTTGGCAGCGAAAGTCACGAGGTTGTGAGACGTGACATTCCAATGACCACGTAAGCAGTGTGGGCCACAAGAGTTGGTGACGTGGCAGGAGATATCAGGCATCGGGAGCTCATGAGTCGGGACTCCAAATTATTTCAACGGGAGTCTCGAGGTCGCGAGACACGAGGTCCCGACAGCTACGTAAGCAGTGTGGGCCCTAGTGGCGCGATGAGTGGAGGACAGGTGGCATCACATCAGAATCTCGACACCTCGGGCCTCGGGAGTCAAGGCAGAAGTTGGTTGGCCCCGCGAGCGGCGAAGTCGCGAGGTAGCGAGGTAGCGGAGGTGGAGTCTCTGCATCTCGGGACTCGGGAGCCGGAGAGTCGAGAAATTGATCTCGCGAGTAGAGAGGTCGCGAGGAGGCAAGATCGATAGTTCGGCATCTCGGACCTCGAGAGTCGACGGGGAAGTTGATTAACCTCACGAATAGCGAGTACGCGAAGTTGCGAAGTCGCGAGGGAGCGAGATCATGAGTTCGCGAGTTTCGACATTTCGGCACCTCGGGTATCAGGAGTTGGAAAATTTCGTGTTTGGCGTCGCAAGGAGAGAAGTCCTGATAGCGGAAGGAAAAAGTCAGCGTTGACTGATATCTCGGGTCTCGGGGATTCGAGAGCCCAGAATTCGACTTTGAACTCGCGAAGCCGCGAGTTCCGATTTCCCGATAATTAGAAGGGGGGAATTCGCGCGAAGGAACTGTGGGTATTGGAAAAGTCCCGATAAGGGATTTGAAGAGCGTTTCAGCTCTTCAGGATGAAGGAAAAGAAGGTCCTGTGTGAACATCATACCGAGGGTGTGCTTGCGATCATAAACCATTAACCAGCACGAGGGAGATCACCATTTATGTCAATGATTCCCAAGGTACTCCGGTACATTCCAACGAATGTGAATGGATGAGATGAAGTCGAACATCCGTGGAATCATCTGATTAGAGGTCAATGATGTAAACCCACTGTCGAATGTGATTAGGCCTTCCATTGAGGCATGCAGGTCCTGAAGTACTAACTAGTTTCCAAGTCTAGTTCTTGGATAATGTATTGAATTCGACAAGAATAGACTCGTCGAAGGATGGCCTTGATGTATCCCCCATCAACGACATGAAACAGACACAGAGATGTAATTGGTAGATCAAATGAACATGGATTGACATGGGTATTGAGACAAGATATTTGTGATGGCTAACTCTCGAGGTGGATACTTCCCTTGAACATTGAGGCACGACATTAGAAACATGACAGCGACCAAAACTTGATGATGCAGTGGATACTATGACTTTCATCAGGTGACCCAAAGGAGTAAAAGAAACTCAAAGGATTGGCTCAGTGAAAAGGTTCACTGGATTAATATGTGCACAAAGACAGAGTGCCGTGTTCAAGGATGACTCTAAGAGTTACTGATAATGTTCTCAAAAAGATTCTTGGCTTGCTTCTTTCAATTTTTTCCCCCATCCAGATAGACGAGTACCTCTTTTTAATTTAACGAGCTCGAGGAGGGTAACACATGATCGATATAACTCCCCTTCGGTAAGTTCCTCTTCCTTTGTTTAACGAACTAGAAGAAGTAAGGGTTCGATCCCATATGGGCCTGTCGATGTTTTTTTTAATTAGTCCAAAGACAGAAAAATCGAAGGTTTTTCATGATTATAGAGTCTAGAAAAACACATAAAAGAGAACTCTCTCAGTTCCTTTTTCGTAAATTAGTCTGATGAGACCGAAAAAGAGATAAACTATTGCTCAATAGACGTTTTCTTCAAATACTTTAACGAGCATGAAGAGAACAAGGTCGCTCGGCAAGCTTTTCATGTTTAGAGAGTCTGAAAAGATCTTAAAGATGACTCCAATGCTATCCTTTTTCGTAATGGTAGTCTCGTAAGGCCGAAAAAGAGATAAATTATCACTTGAAAGATGCCCTTTCAAACCTTTTAATGAGTGGGAAAGGAAGCAAGATCACTTGGCAATCTTTTCATGTTTAGAGAGTCTGAAAAGAGCTTAAAGTAGACTCCAGGGAGTTCCTTTTTCGTGTATCCATACAGGTCCGAAAAAGAGCTAAAAGTTTACCCAGATGCATTCTCATGTATTTAAGAGCACAAGAAAGAACAAAGACTAAGCTCGGTATGCCCCCAGCTTGAAATCTAGTGGCTTAACTCCAGAAAGATCATCAAAGGATGGAGACATGTTTCTGTTGAAGGAAAATATCCCTACGGACAGGTAAATCTCCTCTTGAGGGCTAGACTCTTAACTCTCAAGATAGAAAATTCTTATCGTGGTCACTGACTTCCTTTTAGATCTAGGTGGACTAGTGTGTGAGGAGGAAGGAGAAGAGAAGTACCTTTAATTGACGTTTGTCCCTGCATGACTCGAGTTGAGCTCCAATCTTTCGCTCCTCGATGAATCCTGTAGAAAAACAAAGTACGACCACTTCTTACTCTACTAATGTTAGTCTGAAATAGACCTATCTATTAGAGACAAGTTCATGTGATATTAAGCATAAACTAGAAAGAAATAGGCCAAGCATGTCATATTGATAACGACAAGAACGTTACTTACAGTTGTAGATGGAATGCGACAGTTCTACCCAGTCCTCCTTGTCTAACCCTTGCTCGAAAGATCCACGATCAGAATGATGATGGCTTCGATGATTGTTCTTTACTCTACTGTGTCTTTCCTATGAGATCATAGGTTTCTTGCTTCCAATCCTTCTCTCCTTTCACCATAAGAAACCCTGCTTATATAGCCTTGGAGAGGCCCAACCACTTGAGATATCTTTGGGGTGAGTTGAGGATTTTCCTCCTATAGTTAAGGATATCCCCTAAGATCATGGTCTGACTAGGGATTCAAATCCAACTGCCTCCAGGGATAGAAGATCTATTTCCCCCATTCTCCTCAACAGACCAACTGCTGCCTAGAATAGGCAATGCTCCCTCAAAAGGGGCATCAGGGCACTATAACGCTCCCCAGTAGGCTTTAGGGGGGCTCCAACACTCTTAAACTCATTAGCGCTCCCTTATAGGGGTTGTCAAAGCACTATAGGCAGTGAAAGGAGGGCACCAATGCTCCTAAAGGAGGTATAGGGGGGCACTCTCCTCTAAAAAAGTCAGTTTTTGGTTCTTTCAGATGGCAAGAGGTCCATGAGCCCAGTTGACCATTCCTCCTCTTCCAAATCAAGTATTTTACATGTTTCAAGTTTCCTCCTTGTGTCGTTATAGGCATGACATAGGCATCATGGCAGTATGCTTCCCTGACACTTGTGACACTTGTGAGCAAAATGCGACAATTGCGACACTTGTAATGAAGACACTTGTGACACTATCGAAGTGAGTAATTTTGATGTGTAACAGATTTCCCCCCAAAGTATGAAGTTAGAATATGAGAACTGATAACTGAAATGCTTTGTAGACTTTCAAACAAGGGTATTGATGCAGAGAACCTGACAAAAACTACACACAAACATCCAACAAACATTAGGACATGTTTCAAACCCAAGAGAGGCATACCTATGCTTGAGTGATAGAGACTTGCAAGATATGGCCGCCATAAAATACACTGTGGATCCATAATCGTATTGATAAAAAGGTATAGCCACTGAAAATACAATGTGGATCTATATGACCATGACCTGAACTGATCTTAGCCACGAAGAATACATATTGGATCTACGAGATGACAAGACATAGCCACGACCAATACAAAGTGGATCTATGTAACAGTATATGTGTCATTTGTTTAAGAGAAATTCCATCGCAACCTGGGCAAAGTACATATCAGAGTGATCACTCAACCCAGGGTATTATTACCGATCCCGGTGTAGTATGAATCTAACCATGCAAAATCGATGTCCTGGTGTCGAACATGGCAGAAACCACTTGATTATCGGTTAATGATATAAACCATTAACAAGCGCGAGGGAGATCACCATTGATGTCAATGATTCCCAAGGTACTCCAGTACATTCCAACGAATGTGAATGGATGAGATGAAGTCGAACATCCATGGAATAATCCGATTAGAGGTCAATGATGTAAACCCACTGTCAAATGTGAGGAGGCCTGCCATTGAGGCATGCAGGTCCCAAAGTACTAATTGGTTTCCATGTCTAGTTCCTGGATAATGTGTTGAAGTCGACAAGAATAGACTCGTCGAAGGAGGGCCTTGATGTATCCCCCATAAACGACATGAAACGGACACATAGATGTAATTGGTAGATCAAATGAACATGGAATGACATGGGTATTGAGACAAGATATTTGTGATGGCTGACTCTCGAGGCAGATACTTCCCTTGAACAGTGAGGCACGACATCAGAAACATGACATGGACCAAAACTTGATGATGCAGTGGATACTATGACTTTCGTTAGGTGACCCAAAAGAGTAAAAGAAAATCAAAGGATTGGCTCAGTGCAGAGGTTCAATGGATTAATATGTGCACAAAGAAAGAGTGCCGTGTTCAAGGGTGACTCTAAGAGTTACTGATAATGTTCTCAAAAAACTCCTTGGCTTGCTTCTTTCAATTTTTTCCCCCATCTAGATAGACGAGTACCTATTTTTAATCTAACGACCTTGAGGAGGGTAACACATGCTCGATATAAATCACCTTCGGTAAGTTCCTCTTCCTTTGATTAACGAACTGGAAGAAGTAAGGGTTTGATCCCGTATGGGCCTACCGATGTTTGTTTTAATGAGTCCAAAGACAGAAAACTCGAAGGTTTTTCATGATTATAGAGTCTGGAAAAACAGGTAAAAGAGAACTCTCTCAGTTCCTTTTTCGTAAAGTAGTCTAATGATACCAAAAAAGAGATAAGATATCGCTCAAAAAACATTTTCTTCAAATAATTTAACGAGCGTGAAGAGAACAAGGTCGCTCAGCAAGCTTTTCATTTTTAGAGAGTCTGAAAAGATCTTAAAGATGACTCCAATGTTGTCCTTTTTTGTAATGGTAGTCTCGCGAGGCCGAAAAAGAGATAAATTATCACTCGAAAGATTCCCTTTCAAACCTTTTAATGAGTGGGAAAGGAATCAAGATCACTCAGCAATATTTTCATATTTAGAGAGTCTGAAAAGAGCTTAAAGTAGACTCCAGGGAGTTCCTTTTTCGTGTATCCATACAGGTCCGAAAAAGAGATAAAAGTTTACCTGGATGCAATCTCATGTATTTATGAGCACGACAAAGAACAAATACTAAGCTTGGTATGCCCCTAGCTTGAAAGCTAGTGGCTTACCTCCAAAAATATCATCAAAGGCTAGAGACATGTTTCTGTTGAAGGAAAATCTCCCTGCGGACAAGTAGATATCCTCTTGAGGGATAGAATCTTCACTCTCAAGATAGAAAATGCTTATCGTGGTCACTGACTTCCTTTTAGATCTAGGTGGACTAGTGTGTGAGGAGGAAGGATAAGAGAAGTACCTTTAATCGACGTTTTTCCCTGCACGACTCGAGTTGAGCTCCAATCTTTCGCTCCTCGAGGAATCCTATAGACAAACAAAGTATGACCACTTCCTACTCTACTGATGTTAGTCCGAAATAGACCTATCTATTAGAGACAAGGTCATGTGAGATTAAGCACAAAATAGAAAGAAACAGGCCAAGCATGTCATATTGATGAGGACAAGAATGTTACTTACAGCCATAGATGGAATGCGACAGTTCTTCCCAGTCCTCCTTGTCTAACCCTTGCTCGAAAGATCCACGATCAGAATGATGATGGATTCACCGATTGTTCTTTACTCTGTTGTGTCTTTCCTATGATATCATAGGTTTCTTTCTTCCAATCCTTCTCTACTTTCACCATAAGAAACCCTGCTTATATAGCCTTGGAGAGGCCCAACCACTTGAGATATCTTTGGGGTGAGTTGAGGATTTTCCTCCTGCAGTTAAGGATATACCCTAAGATCATGGTCTAACTAGGGATTCGAATCCAACTGCCTCCAGGGATAGAAGATATCTTTCCCCTATTCTCCTCAACAGACCAAGTGCTTCCCAGAATAGGTAGCGCTCCCTCAAAAGGGGCATCAGGGTGCTATAACGCTCCCCAGTAGGCTTTAGGGGGGCGCCAGTGCTCTTAAACTCATCAACGCTCCCTTAGAGGGGATGTCAAAGCACTATAGTGCTCCCAAGCAGTGTAAGGAGGGCACCAGCACTCCTAAAGGAGGTATAGGGGGGCGCTCTCCTCTAAAAAAATCAGTTTTTAGTTCTTTCAGATGGCAAGAGGTCCGTGAGCCCAGTTGACCATTCCTCCTCTTCCAAATCAAGTATTTGACATGTGCCAAGTGTCCTCCTTGTGTCATTATAGGCATGACATAGGCATCATGGGAGTATGCTTCCCTGACACTTGCGACACTTGTGAGAACAATGTGACACTTGCGACACTATCGAAGTGAGTAATTTTGACATGTAACAAAGGTGTGTAGGAGTCATGGAAACCTTTTAAGGTTTCAGAGAAGCCCAAGCTCAGGAGGGAGAGTGCTTTTATGCACAGAGGCCATGAGAGGTCATAGAGGCCAAAGAGAAGAACCTTTGGAAGGTCTGAGTTCAAGAAAGTTTGGGAGAGAAAGCATCTTCGAATACGCAGGCGAGACTAAAATGACATAGATCTCACAGAGGAGAAGCAAAGGTAGAGGCCTTTGGACAATTGGAAAATCTTCCAAGGTTCAGGAAGAAAGTGCAAGGTCAAGGGGAGAGCAAAAGTTGTCATCGGATCAGGCTGAGAAAGAGATCTCAGTCGTTGGATTTCCATGTCCAGGAAGCAACAGGAGGCACGCACAACAGGAGAGATCGTGAGCCATCAGATCTTGTTGAGATCGTCGACAATCATCGGATTGGTCGGAAGCTTCACGAGGTTTAACGCTCACGTACAGAGAAGAGAACCGAAGAAGTCCCGAACTAGTCAAGGTATCGAGATTTCAGAGTTTGGGATTTCAGAGATCTCGATGAAGAGAGATCGGGGCACTCCATAGCGAAAGTCCTGAAATAGAGAAGAGATCTAAGCCATCTGTTTAGAGGAGGACACATGTCACAAGATCACCCATTTCGGGGATTAGGACACTGGGAAGCAGAGAAGGGAGTCTTCATCTTCGCAACTGGTGAAGTCCTGAAATGATATAGACTGTCCATTTTTGGAGGACACATGGAGGAGCTCGGAGAGTCCACCAGGATTTCGAATGGCGGGGATTCGAGAGACAAGAGGAATTGTGTCACAAGGGTCGTGAAACTCTGAAACACGAAACCTTGAAACTCTGACAAAGTGGAGAGGACACATGGTAGCATAGAGGGAACTTCGGTACTTTGGGTACCGAGAGTACCAGAGGTCAGCGAAGGTTTGATGCAACGAGATTCACGAAGTTCTCGAATGCGAATTCCCGAAAGAAGGAGAAGGAGTATTGCTGGGAGCATTTCGGCATACCGGATATCGGGATTTCGAAAATCCGAGAACGAGAGATCCAGGATATTGCGGAGGAAAACTCCAAAATGATCAGGGTCATTGATTCGAGGAGTGGATAATAGCCGTTGATCTAGGCTAGGATTAAAAATGGGCCACTTTGTCACTTCGGCATTTCGGATACCGGAAGTGCGGGAGAGCAGGGCCAGAGGAGACCTTGCAACGGGAGAACCTGAAACACGAAAGTCTGAAAGGATTTGCGAGAGGCGTCACTTCAGTGTGCCGAGATTCATAACTTCAGGAGTTCCAAAGAAGAACCAGAGAGATGTATTTCGGGATACCGGATTTTAGTATTTCGGGGATCCTGTTGAGCAGAGGATCGAGCATTTCGGCAACGGAAAGCCAAAAATCATGAAGGGAGATAGGAAGTCGGGGGAACAAGCATTTTGGAATTTTGCATATCGACTTTTCAGGAGTCCAGAAGACAGGAGGTCGGGCGCTTGCATCGATGAAACATGAAGGAAAGGACTGTGGTCATATGGCAAGTGGTCGCATGGACCAGGGTTTATCTCAGAGGGCTAACTGAAGCTAAAGTCATTTCAGAAATTCAACATTTTAGTGATCGGGAGGTGGAAGAGTCAAGGACTCTTGACATCAAGAAACTGAGAGTTCCAAAACCTGAATTTTCCTGTCGAGGAAAAAGTCACAGACATGTACAGAGGTCATGGCAGAAGGAGAAGGACCTTTGGATCGATTTGATTGAAATTCCAAAAGGGAATCAAAAGAGCCGCTTCGGCTCAAGAGGGAAATTGAATGATCCTATTAGAAGACTCTGGCACGAGGGTCGAGAGAGATGCATCAAATTTTGGTATCAAAGCTTGAATCTTTGTTTGTATATTTCAAGTAGAGAGAAGGCAAAGGAAGACAGAGTACTAGAAACTCTGTGGATATTTTTGCTAGGTGTGAAGCAAAGGAAGACAGTCAGGAGGACTATGGGAAAAGATGGAAACACTTAGGGTTGCAGAGTGACAACAGATCTGTCGGGAGGGAAGATAGATAGCGAGCGAGATGGCTACTGAAGGTCATAATCATGGTGGAAGGAAGAAGCGTCGGCAACAGGAAATCGTTGCAAGAGATAGAAAGCTTGTCGAGATGAAGGAAAGAATGGAAGAGATTGAACTGCAGGAGCAACATAATGCTAAGTCATGATGGGTATATGAATGGCCCATGAGGACGAAAGAAAAATGGCCAGTCAAGGAGTCAATGGCTAAAAGACAACAGAGGTTGTTAAGAGGATGGTTGATGCATGTTGAAAACCTCAATGGACCAGAGGAAGTGGTTCAGGTATGTGAACCAAAGACTGGGATAAATCTCAGTGGTACTGAGGATAAAATGGGATCAGTTGAGGATCTCAGAGACTTCCAAGAGGGCAGAACATAAATTCCCAATTGCCAGGAGGGCAAAGAGTTGAGATTAATGTGGGATCTCACAGACTTTCATGAGGACAGCCAGGGAATTTCACATTTCCAGGAGGGAAAAGAGATGAGATTACTACAGGATCTCATAGACTTCCAGGAGGGCAACAGGAAAATCCCAATTTGCCAGGTGCGCATGGGAACAGAAATGAGGCTATCTGAAAGTCTCATGAACTCGGAGGTGAGTTCATATTAGCAAGAGATGCTGATAAGTGAAGATTTATGTGGTTATGCAAACCATGTGAATGAATATGATGACAAGTTAAAAACTTGCACCATCCAAGAGGAGGATCGGATAAATCTTCTAATGGTTGGAGGAATTAGTATATTCCTGCCACATAGCCTAGTTGAGGTGAGGATCTATGTTGTAGATGATATAGCAACAGTAGAAGAAGGACAACCAACAGAGACTGTTATAGAATAATTGGAGTAGACATTAGAGACTTCCCAGGCAGGAGAAGATGAGCATTCTGAGGAGTGGCTCAATATTTTCAACCAGGAAGCTGAAAAGACTGCAACATTGGAGCTTGCAGAAGAAGAAGAAGAAGAGGAAGACATCATGAGATTTGTTGATCTGTATGAACAAATTGAAGCCCTGGAGACAAGGGTGATAGTGCAGGGCATGCACATCCAATAAGTGAGGTTGGTAACAGATGAAGGAGAATACCAGCCTAAGTAGCAGTTGGAAGAGGTTGGACTTGAGACAACACAAGGAGATGTGGCAGTAGAAAAACTATCACAAAAGATGATGGTTGAGCAGAAGATCAGTCAATAAGAGATTGCATAATGCGAATCTGCAGCAGGGTGGCAAGTTGAGGCCACATAAGATAAAGGAGATGACATGGGATATCATTGTGATCTGCCCATTTGCAAAGAAAAATTGCAGCAGAGGAGACTGCAAGGATAGAGCCAACCATTGGAGTAGCTGGACGAGATGATAGAAGACATCAGAAGGTTGATGTTGAGATTATCAGAGACTACCAGCAAGGAGAAGATGAGCAGAAGGAAATAAGTAGTAGCAGAGCAGCAGAAGCAGAAGCGGCAAAGAGATGGAGCAGAGAGACAACTCCATAAATTTGTTTGGGATCCAGGAGGATTTCAACAACCAGGGTGGAGAGCTCATGAGCAGGAGCTCATGAATTTTGCAGTAGAGAAGTATGATGCAGGAGCATCACTCCATGTCATCACGTGCCAGCCAAGCTAGGCACATCACCACACATAATTGATGAAGGAGGAGAGGTGCAACCCTCATTTCAAATTTGAATTTGAATGTAATTAATGTTGTAAGCCCATTGAGCCATGAAGTCATGCCTTTGCACAAGCATTAGAATATAAGGCCTTTAATGGTTTGTAAAGCTGAGATCTAGCTCCGATTCGGATTAGACAACCCATTCATTGTAAATTGAATAGGGTAGGTGGATTGGAGGGAAGAGCTCGAAGAGCCCCCTCATGTACAAGATCTTTTGATGTATTTTGAGTTAGTAAGCCGAGAAGAGAGTAGCCGAGAGATAGAGAAGGATCTGAGACTCTATCAAAAGTCTGAGCTTAAGAACACCTTTGTAAAGAGGCATTTTCATGTTAATACAAAGAGACAATTTTTTGTATGATTATGTGTGTGCTTATGTGTTGAATGAATGTCTATGAGTGTTCTTTATATCTTGTAGATGTATGTTAGGAATGCATTTGTAGGAACATATAGGTTCTGCTATATGTAGAGTTCTTTGATTTTAGGGTTGGAGATCTTTGATGCTTCATACCAAGAGGGTGTGATAGAACACTGCGGGTTCTGATAGCCAGTGCTTAGAGAGCACTTCCAATTCTATGGAGTTTGGACAAAGACGTGCCAGGAGGGCACACCATCTGGAGTCATTAACTCAGGAGAAGATCTCAAGGTTTTTGAATACCTTGGAGATAAGGCTATGCAGAGGAGGGCACAGTTGAAGACAGAATATCTGAGGAGTTCTGTAGAGCTCTGCCAGGAGGGCATTGAGCATATGCACTGGTTTCATTGAGAAGGAACTCTGCTGTGAGTTCATAGGAAGACAGAATCACTGTGGGATTATAGAAGAACTCTACCAGGAGGGCATTGAGTAAGTTCTAGAGTGCACAGGAAGAACTCTTTGAGTTATGGAAATTATAGAAGAGTCCAAGGAGAAGGATCTTCATAGGGTCGCTAAACAACCTATAGACTCAGCAAGAAGTTGATTGAGCAAGAGAATGTCAGGAGGGCATCAGATTCTCCATCTGAAGGAGAAGGAAGGAAAAGGGTGAAGTTCCCTTAGAGATCTGAGTAGAGGAGAAGCTCAGAAGAGACAATACTTTAGCGTGCAGAGACTCTACAAGGTGTGCAAGAGTTGTGGAAACCTTTTAAGGTTTCAGAGAAGGCCAAGCTCAGGAGGGAGAGTGATTTTATGCATAGAGGTAACGAGAAGTTGCAGAGGCCAAAGAGAAGAACCTTTGGAAGGTCTAAGTTCGAGAAATATCATGAGAGAAAGCGTCTTCGAATATGGAAGTGAGACTAAAATGTCATAGAGCTCAGAGAGGAGAAGAAAAGGTTAAGGCCTTTGTACAATTGGAAAATATTCCAAGGTTCAGGAAGAAAGCACAAGCTCAAGGGGAGAGCATAGCTGCCATTGGATCAGGCCAAGAAAGAGATCTAGATTATTGGATTTCCACGTCCAGGAAGCAGTAAGAGGCATGCACTACAGGAGCGATCGTGAGCCATTAGATCTTGTTGAGATCGCCAATAGCCATCAGATTGGTTGGAAGCTGCATGAGGTTTAACCCTCATGTATAGAGCAGAGAACCAAAGAAGTCCCGAAGTAGTCAAGGTATCAGGATTTCAGAGTTTGGGATTTAGGATATCTCGATGATGAGAGATCGGGGCACTCCATAGAGAAAGTACTAAAATAGAGAAGAGATTTGAGTCATCTGTTTAGAAGAGGACGCGTGTCATGAGATCACCCATTTTGGGGATTCGGACATCAGGAAGCAGAGAAGGGAGTCTTTGGATTCGCAACTGGTGAAGTCCCGAAATGATCTGGACCATCCATTTATGGAGGACACGTGGAGGAGATCGGGGAGTCCACCGGGATTTTGGATACTGGGGATTTGAGAGACAAGAGGAATTGTGTCACAGGGGCGTGAAACTCCGAAACATGAAACCCCAAAACTCTGACAAAGTGGAGAGGACATGTGGAAGCATAGTGGGTACTTCGGTACTTCAGGTACTAGGAGTACCAGAAGTCAGTGAAGGTTTGATGCAATGGGATTTGTGAAGTTTTGAAACATGAATTCCTGAAAGCAGGAGAAAGAGTATTACCAGGGAGCATTTCGACATACCGGATATCTGGATTTTGAAAATCTGAGAACGAGAGATCTGGGCTCTTGTGGAGGAAAACTATGAAATGATCAGGGCCATTGATTCGAGGAGTGGATCATAGTCGTTGATCTAGGCCAGGAGTAAACAGGGGTCACTTCATCACTTCAACATTTCAGATACCGGAAGTGCGGGAGAGCAGGGGCAGAGGAGACCTTGCAACGGGAGAACTCGAAACATGAAAGTCCGAAAGGATTTGCGGGAGCATCATTTTGGCGTATTGGGATTCGAAACTTCAGGAGTTTCAAAGACAAGGGTTCAAAGGTTTTTGGGGGTTTCAACTCTGAAATCATGAAAGGCAAAGAACCGGAGAGTTGTATTTTGGGATACCGGATTTTGGTATTTCAGGGATCTTATTGAGCAGAGGATCGAGCATTTCGGCAACGAAAAGCCCGAAATCACGAAGGGAGATAGGAAGCCGGGGGCACAGGAATTTTGGCATTTCACATATTGGCTTTTTGGGAGTCTAGAAGATAGGAGTTTGGGTGCTTGCATCGATGAAACCCGAAGGAAAGGACCGCGGTCATATGGCAAGTGGTCGCATGGACCAGGGTTTAGCCCAGAGGGCTAACTGAAGCTAAAGCCATTTCGGAAATTCGACATTTCGATGATCGGGAGGTGGAAGAGTCAAGGACTCTTGACATCGGGACACTGAGAGTTTCAAAACCTGAATTTTCCTATCATGGAAAAAGTCACAGACGTGTACAGAGGTTGGGGCGGAAGGAGAAGGACATGTGGATCGATTTGATTGAGATTCCAGCAAGGAATCAAAAGAGTCGCTTCGGTTCAAGAGGGAAATTGAATGATCCTGTGAGTGAACTCTGTCTCGAGGGTCGGGACAGCTGCATCACCTGGTAACCAAAGTAGAATTTGGATTCTAACCTAAGGTCAACACAAACTAATTGACCATAAGTTTATAGGTAAAATTGTGTGCGGAGCATACCGAAGTAGCTCCAGAAAGGGCCTCGTACTCGGGCCCCGTGTGGTTGCTTTGTCGCAAGGCATTGAAATCATGGAGCTGACGCTCAACGAATTCCTCAGAAGATACCTCTTTGGAACCAGTCAATGATCAGTTCCTATGACACATTGTCGATGGCCATGTTCAAAGTTGAAGGAGCATATTCTTCCATAGAAGAGCGCTCCTCTTCAGTTGAAAGACCACCATATAGACCTTCATGCTGGAGATTGTAAATGCGGTGTGTGAAGCACATCGCCCTTCTGTACAATCATGTGTTGATGGCACAACCATCTACGACACTCGTGGACTCAAGAACTCAACTCTCTCAAGTTCTCGGTGGATGATAATGGTACTAGCTAGGGCGCGTTGTGGACCCTCATGGGTACAGGTGCCCCGGACTCGTCTCAGTACTGATGGTGAGTCAAGGCCTTTGACATTACCTGGAAGGACCTTATCAGACCACCATCATCCCTTGCTACAAGTGAATCCTAGCCCAAGGACTTTTTCTTCCCCCTTGGGGTCAGAATCTGAGGGCACAAAACTTCAGGGGGCGTCGCACTTCCATCCACGATACCATGCCATGAATATCCATGGTGTCATCTAACCGTGCTTATCGCAAGAGTAAGCTAAATTTTTAAATAGCATTAAGTTAAGACTCAAGGTTTTACCACAGTGGAAAGCATGGCGATCCACAGTTGCAGGGTTGAACCTGGCTCTGATACCATGTGTAATGGCCCCAATCGTTATGACTACCAGCGAGGAAGAAGTGCAATTTTTTTTTTGAAACAGGAGAACAACGATGACTACAGCTAGACAAAATAGCTGACGGTGAGAAACATGCTCGTAGAACATACAAAAACAATTAAGACTTCACACACAGGCATAAGGGCGACGGGGTGAAACATGCGTAGAACAACAAGGAGGAACGACTACCTTCCCGACACAACACGACCATGCCTAAAAGCTAAGGGACAACATCCCCATCTGGACACAACGACCTAGAAAACAAGGACTAGGACCTCTAGGCGCATGAACCCAACACTTGAATGCGTTCCACCCAGCACCATAACCAACTGGAAATGCTTGACAACACTCACATAGAACGCATCGCTCCATCCAAGTTCTCGTTCGCATCTATCCAATAGGACGTGCCATGATTCCTTCATCATAAATCATGTCATGCCCAAGTGATAGACATTTCGATGACCTTAGTGTAGCATAACCTATTTGTACAAGGGTCTCCTGATAAATCCGACGTGCTAAGGGCCAACATAACTGACAGGAAGACTACGCCTATGCCCCTAAGAAACGGGTCGTCAAGATGAAAGAATACAAAGCTCACTGATGCGCAATCAAAAAGACTCGATGACATCCAAGAAGCCCTAAGGTTAAGTAAGAGGTCTAAGCATGAAGGTAAACTATTGTAAGGTTATCAAGGACCTAAACGTTGTCAAGGGTGAACTAAACATAACTCAACAAACGGCATGCTTTCCTGCATGGTACGCACCAATTAAAGTAAGTGCACTACTCATCCTTTAAAAAGCAATCATACGTTGCTTCTATATCTAAATGACAAAGCTATCCTAAATGACGAGTCCTAAATAATCAACATGTGTGAATATGATATATCCCTTAAAATTCGAGTAAACAAGGATTATTCACATTACCTAATCAAGTTTGATCCATTCATTAGGTGATTGTTGGAAAAAGGGTCATCATTAAAGGGGTTGGATCTCAACCATGTAATTATATTTAAATTACCATAACTACCTTAAAAGAATTATATGCATGCCTTAGATAGTGATATCACATTAAGTATGTTGAGTTCCCAATCAACAAAGCTACGCAACTACTACTAGCAGGAATGGCAAGGATATTATGAGTAAGGGATCATAGATATCATAGTAGAAGTTAGATTGAGTAAGATCAAGAATAAAAGAAATACTAACACCATGCTAATTAATACGTGAATTAAAATATAAACAACCATACAAGGTGTGTTAATGAATAATTAAAATAACTCCATAACCATCAACACAATAAAACAACAATACATAGAGTCTAAATTCAAATCCAATTTGGGAATCGAACCTTATAGAAATTCTAAGTGTACATAAATCATTAGAGTATTAATGAAACTTAGGTAGCGGGAAATATTTTACAGGGATCAACTTGCAATCGATGACGATAACTTAATATCCATCCCAGCCGTCCATGCTACCTCCCAATCCGCTGGAAAGGGTAAATTAAAAACGCAACAGTAAAAAGGGCAGTTACACCACAGTCTCCCAATCTCTGCCGTGGATTGCGCCAGTGAATAGGCCATACAAATTACAAGCACTACTCGCTGCCAAGGAAAGTAAGGAAGCGACTGGAATAGGGGTTCATCAATGAACAGGGTAGCTCATGAGGGAGTGGGAAGTCGTAGAGGTAAATGGAAAGTCGCCTAGCCATTAAAAATGAGAGTCGACTTCCTAAGTTTTGGGCGAATTTCGAGATACACACCAGACATGAATTTAGTTACAAAATCAAGGGCAAATCGTGGTCATTGAGGCAACAACAGAGTCATCCGTTTTAACAGCTATTTGATTGCGTGCAACAACAATTTCAGTCAAGTTGTTTAGCATCAATTCGTGGACCTTTATAGGTATAAATGTAGTAATTTTTAAATAATAACCCAGGCTTCAACAAGAGAAAGGAAAGTTTCCCCAACAGTAAATGAATGTGTAGTCCAGAGAGGGGCGAATTTTCCAGGAACAAGGTAATTAAAACATAAATTCATAAGTGCAAGACAGTCTTCTTCAAGGGAAAAACGCAGTATCTAACCCCGTAGAGAATCGCTGACAATGGTTCACAATGGCTAAGTTTTAACAGAAGAGAGGTGATAAGTTTTAAAAGTACCAATGTTGTCTAGTTAAAAGAATTTGCAGTTTCAAATATAATAATTGTTTAGGTTAATAAATGAGAGCGTTGAGATAAATCATGGCAATCGCTGTATAGACACTAGGAAAACGCATCCCTAAAATTTAACATCGCAGTTCCTATACATACAATGGAAATCACTATATCAAATAAAACGCAGTCAATAAGTTACACCACAGCCAATCACATGTAAATCTCAGTCAAAATTACCCAACCAAGCACGGAAGTTCCTCAATAAAACCGTCGAGACAAAGTGCAGAGAAAATAAACCAAAAATGCAGAGGGTTATAAAATGTAGAGCCCAAACACAACGTAGAGATCAATCACATTCATATTTATAGAACTCAGAGAGTATTATTGCCATGGAGTGCCTTAAATGCCAAGCTAAATTGTCCAGGAGTATATTGAGACTCAGAGTCAAAATTTAGGGGATAGGAATGATAATGGCAAAAATTCTCAACCCCCCAAAAAAGCACAAGGACCAATCAATCATCCAAGAATCAAACAACAGAGGTAGACGGTTGATAGGGACATCCTTCGCTCACCATCCTCGCATAGAAAAGCAGAGCGTTGAGATCCATAGGTATTTTAACGCTAAGGCGACGACTGTAGATCAAGATCCTGGCTGACTGCTCAGGCGAAGACTAGTGAGATAGGGACGAAGGCTAAACAACCAAGAAGGTCACAAACAACATGGCCAGGTGGTCAAGACATGCCAGAATACGAAGGCCATGGGAGTCAACAATCGTCGAGCTAGGCTAAGAAAAGTTCAATCATCAATCTAAACATTCAGTCTACTTACCTAATCAACATGTAGATCCAAGCATAAAACCTACAGCATATACTAAACAAATGAAAAGAGAGTATCATTCCCTGTTCGCCCACTCTGAGTGATAATCGTGCGCTCTGTGAAACTCCCACTCACCGACTGTTTAGATTTCACCAGTACCTCCCAGCCAATGCTAGGGGTACTCTTCCTCCCCCTTAGCCCCTCGAGCCTCAAAGGGGCCACACACACTATCCAGAGATTGCGATTACCTCCCAGCTCGCCTCGTAAGGCCGAGCTACCACTCTTCTCCAAGCTAGGTATCCCAACTCCCACAAGTAAATCAGTCAAGTAGATATTTCTACAGCGTAACGTTATGCAAACAGAGGATGATCCAACCTCCATTACCTCCCTTCATTATATAGAGTTTCATGGTTCCTTACTTTCCAAAAATTCTCTTTTAGTTAACTTTTTATAATTAAATTCCTAAAAATTCCTCCCCATACAAGTGTCACCCATCCCCTTCCTTCCTCGTAAATTAACTTCTTTAATTAATTAATTATCTTTATTTCCACCACCCACCTAGAGTTACTCCTAGAATCACTCCTGGGTGTCCCCAAATCTCTTACAGGTTTTAATAACTTTCCTTTTTATTAAATTGCTTGTTCAGTTTAAATTAGAAAGCTCTTAAATGGTAGATACTTTTTCTAAGTTTGACTTTCCGCTTTTTCCCTGTGTTTCCGCTTTTTCCCTTTTTATGTTTACCTCTTTTCCTAGTTTCCTAAATTTTTAGATTTTCCCTCTTTCCCCTTTTTAATTAGAACTCAAAAGGCAGGTGTGGAAATTAACCCTTTTTCCTTTTTCTCATTTAATTAATATTTTAAAATTATCAAAATAATAAAAACATTAATTCCCCTTTTTCTTTTAAATTTTATTCCAACAGATTT
>ML814380.1:69021-81800 GCA_009831015.1 Picea engelmannii | reverse complement strand
CTTATTTACTTAGGGCATATTGTTGGTGGAGGAGAATTAAAAATTGATCCCTCCAAGGTCAAAGTCATATTGGAATGGCCCAAGCCCAACAATGTGACAGAGGTAAGAAGTTTTTTGGGAGTAGCCCAATATTGGAGAAAGTTTGTTGCTAATTTTTCTTCCATTGCATCTCCATTACATGCAGTGACAAGTGTCAAGCAAGTTTTTAAATGGGGAGGCAAGCAACAGAAGGATTTTGATACTTTGAAAGAGAAGATCAGTTCAGCACCAGTTCTTGCACTTCCAAATTTAAGACAACCTTTTGAAATTCAAACAGATGCAAGCAATTATACAATGGGAGCAGTCTTGCTAAAACATGGTAAGCCCATTTGTTTTCATTCTGAAACTTTTAATGGTGCAGCGATTAACTATCCTACTTATGATAAGGAGTTGTATGCATTAGTGAAAAGTGTGAAAAAATGGAAACATTATTTGTTGGGGAAAGAAACCATTGTCTACACAGATCATCAACCACTGCAATACTTACAATCACAAACAAAGCTACAACAATCTAGGCACTTCAGATGGATGGGTTTTCTATAGCAGTTCCACTTGGTCATCGGGTATAAGAAGGGAATTTATAACAAAGTTGTTGATAAGATTTCAAGGCCTATTATTAGTGCTTCAGTTATTCTTAAGCATAGTCCTATCATGGATGGGAGTTATGTTGAGCAATATTCTTTAGATACTGATTTTAAAGAAGTATATGAGATTTTGTGTCATTCTAACCATGTTGAGGAATTGGATTACCATGTGCATGATAATCTTTTGTATCATCTTGGCAAGCTATGTATTCCACAGGGTGAAAGAATCAACATAATAAGAGAAGCCCATTCTTCTCTTATTGTTGGTCATTTTGGTGTAGGCAAGACAGTGGCTAATTTGCAAAGGTACTGCAATTGGCCTAAAATGAATGAAAGTGTTTCAAGATATGTTCGAGGATGTTCGTTATGTGCTACAAGCAAACTTAGTAATCGAAATTTGGGTTTGTATACTCCACTTCCGGTTCCTTCTCGTCCTTGGGAAAGTATTTCTATGGACTTTGTAGGAGGTCTACCTATGTCTAGACGAAATCATGATTATCTTTATGTTGTGGTTGATCGATTTAGCAAAAATGTGTATTTTGATGCCTTGTAAGAAGAAGGTTATAGCTGAACAAATGGCACAAATGTTTTTTCAAAATGTTTGGGTACATTTTGGATTTCCTAAATCCATTATTTCTGATTGGGATTCTCGATTTGTTGGAAGTTTTTGGTCGAGTTTATGGGCACTCATGGACACAAAACTGAAAAAGAGCACATCTTTTCATCCATAAACCGATGGTCAGACAGAAGTGGTAAATAGAACAGTGGTGCATCTTCTTCATGGATATTGCAACAAGCATCCTAAACTTTGGGATGAGCATTTGCACTACATTTAGCATGCTTACAATTGAGCTAAGCACTCTTCAACTCAAACATCGCCATTTGAAGCATGTTTTGGATATTTTCCCAAATCTCCTTTAGATTTTATATTTGGGAAGGATATTTCTATTGATGGTCAATATGACATTGATAGGGCAGAAAAATTCATTGAAAAAATTCAGTCGATACATCAATTGGTGCAAGAGTAGTTGGAAAAGAGTCAAGCCAAGTACAAGACGAGACATGTGAAGCATCATGTTGATCACGGTTTCCAAGTTGGAGATGAATTTTGGATTTACATTAGTAAGGAGAGGCTTAAAGGAGAAGGTAAAAAATTGAAACCAATTCGATATGGTCCTTTCAAGATTATTGACAAGATTGGTAACAATGCCTTTCGTTCAGATTTGCCTCCTTATATGCAAATGTATGCAGTTGTTAATGTTGAGAATTTGAAATTGTATGAGCCTCCTTTGATTGATGATCAAGGAGAGCATGTTCAAACTCCTTCTATAAATGATTTTTCCCCAGAATATCTTACAGAACTGCATGAAGACACAATCCTTGACAGGAGAATGCGAACTCAAAACGAGGAAATGTGGAGTATCTTCAAGTTGGTCTTAAAGGTACAAATCCAAGCAAAGCCAAGTGGATTGAGGTTGGAAAGGTGAGGGAGCTATACCCTCATCTTCAGATAGACTGAAAATAGTCTTTTGGAAGTCCAAAAGCTTTCCAATGGGGAGGTGTGATCCAGGGGATCAAATTTTGCTCAAAAATTCAAAGTGCTCAGAATCACTTCAAATTGAATGGGAGTGTAAGACTCATCGCTAAAAACCCAACACAACTTGTTTGGGTTCAAACGGACATCGAGAGCGAGAGATATCATGTTCTGTTCAAAATGACAAACAGGCAAAAAAAAGGGATGTTGACTGTACAGTCCGTACGGACGCTGATGTGGCAGGACATATGACACATGGTAGGTCATACAACACATGGCAGGCAGTTATTTGAACAATTGGCATGTGACATGTCTTGTTTGCAGCGAACGGGATGGTGACACGTGGACCAACCAATGGCTGCCACGTGTCACATGTATATTGGTTTAAAATCTTTGTAACCGGTAGGACTCGACCCCGCAACCTCCGGGCAGGGGAAGACACTTGGAAAGGGCCACCAACCGGTGCGCCACCATATGAGTCTTATTATATAAATGGTTTTGAATATATTTAAAATTGTTATTTTGTATGGTTGGTGCGGGACCGGGTTGGGGCTTAGCCCCAGCCCCCGGTCGTATTTGCAATAACATATGACCCATTGCTATATGGTTGGCACGCACGTGGATTTATGTTTTGGTTTCAACAGTTATACAAACAACCCACCACTTGTACATTAACCATTGGCTTTTGGAAATGGGGCCTATTTTAGCACTTACGCGCGGTCATATGGGTCACACGACCATATCCTTGGTGGTTAGGGGCTAGGTGCACCCGTAACCGTCCTACAGTTTGCATGGTTTGCGCGGTTGTGTCCGATGCTGAGTTTTAATGCTTAAATATGCGTGTGGGCTAGGTTGAGCCAACAAGGGTGCAATTTGTAGATGCAGAGACAACAAGTTTGAAGGGGGGCTTCCAGGAAGCCTATCTTCTTCAATTTTTGGTCAAACAAGGTGCCGAAAAAGCCCAGCTAGGGGTTTTTGGACGTTCTGGAGCCATTGGAGCCATTTATTTGGCATTTTTAGCATTGTAAAGAACATATTTGAGCACTTTGAGAAAATAATACAAAAGATCCATTGGAAGCTGGACGAGGAGATGTAGCCCAAGAGAGGGGTGAACTCCTTTATCATTTGCTATGTTATGTGTTTTATGTTCATTGTTTATTGTTGTTGTTTATATGCATCTTGAATGAGTAATTTATATAAAATTTGTGTTGCAAATTTGATCCATTTTCATTTTAACACATAAGTTAAATCTTGCAAATAATTTCAAGAATACAAGTCTTCTTCATTTTAGATCACTCTCGAACTAGGTAAACGTTAACCTACAGTTCGAGCCACGACGGGAGTGATAGTAGGTTGTGGCAAGGTTGATGTCCACACCTCTCCCTCAACATCTCTGGTAGTCGTGCGTGACCCCTTTACTCCACATGTGAGTCTGGTCGGCAAGCTATCCTCAGCCTGCATCATCAACAAATCATGTCAGAATACATCCACATCACCTCATCTAATCAAAAGCACTAAAATCACTGTAAAACAATCAAACCCCAATGGTACACTCCCTGACTCGATCCAGAGTCCAAGGGGTTCCATCGATGCCTCTATATCCTCGAGGTCCAAAATCCTACACACTCAGTAAACCAAGTCAATGGCACATGTCTATGTCAATGCAGTAAAACAACATGTCATCAACCCATAACACCTCATAATCAAAATCAAAAGTTTTAATAGCATAATAATCCGGATCACTTGTGAGCAAGTGTCCTCAAAGAATAAGTTCACTCAGTGCACCAGAGCGGGATGTTACAACTATGATATATCATGCAGTCGGAGTTTGCGCGGACCTTAATGGTTACATGATTTGAATTTTTGTACATATCTTGTTCTTTTCATTAAATTTTATTCTTGGTTAATATCTAATGATGGGCCCTTATGATATGTGAGGGTACCCATCAATTATCCGACAACCCAGAACATCCAGGTGCATATTACAATGATTGTAGGAGATATTTTGACACTATCCTTCTCGATGGTGAGATTAATTCTATTGTTTATGTAATTTTCCTTTGATTAAAATGATCCATGCAGCTTACTAACTCATTCTTTCATTCATTTTGTAGATGTCGATACTGCGGTCGACATGGAGCTCTAGAATACCCATGTACAGAAAGGTATTCAGGTTTTAATACTTCTCTTGAATTAGTCAAACGATTATCTTTTGAATGTAATATTCCTAGAATCCAGGTGGCTTCGTAGACTATTGTCTATGCAAGCTATGTTGTTTTAAAAACTAGTTTAGTGAATTTTGTTTTCCTAGATATATAGTTTATAAATGGACTATGCAAGTTTGGATTCTATATAGTATGTAACATTTCCATTTCAAATATATACATATATACATAGGTTATATCGTTAAATTATGTAATGAGTTTTCCTCGACTATTACAATGTATTATGTAATGATATTCCTTTTTGAATATAGAACAAGGAACTCTGCTTGAATTTGTAATGATTTATTTTTTCGTTTATATATATATATATAATGAAATATATGGTAAATCGATATAAATTCCTATGTAAATAATTCCTTTTTAGTTGCATATTGTATTTCGATGAGTCTTGTTCCTTCCATATGGATTTCCTATCCAAAATTCAGTCTTTAGATTTGTAATGAGGTTCTTACCTATAGATACCCATAATCTATTACTGATATTATAATTATGTTTGTAAAGAAGAATAATTGTTATATTTCCTTTCTATACGAACATATAATATGCATATGTTCATTGTACATCAAGCATTAAATCTCTAATACTAACATATAAACACATTTGATTCCTTGTACATCAAGCATTAAATTTCTAATATTGTTCCGATTGTTTAAGCTTGAGAATTAAATCACATAATTGTACACTAACACAATAAGTATTTAAGTAAAAAATTTGTAATGAGCATGTTCATCATAAGAAATAAAACCTAGAACTTTGGGGAAAACACATGTTGAATACCCGATTCCTCCCAACCTTAGACTAGAATCTTTGTAACCTCTTCTACCCCCGAGAAGAGTTCAGAATCCAAGGAGTGGCCTCTGTGGCCTCTTGCAGAATTTTGAGCTTTGGTTGTTCTAAGTAATCTCTTAGTGTTCATTGTGTTCAGTGATATAGTACGTAGCCTTCTCAATATATCCAATCACCTCTAGGACTTGCGACACTTTTCTTGAGCCCCCTTATCACTCACCACCTATCAAAATGTACTTTACACATGTTTACAAATTCTCCTATAAATCTAGAATGTGTCTTTTTGAAGTTAAGTTAAATCCACAACTCGTCTCAATCTTCTACAACTTGGCCAACCCCATTGTATTCCTAACTCCCTCTTTAACAATTGCTTCAATGTGTGCCCATTTTTCCACATGTGTTTATTTTCATAAAATAATAAGATTTTACAATTCAATTTTGGTCAATTGACCATTTTTTTTTTTTGAAAATAATTAAAATTCTAAATTGAAAACAATAATTGAAGTAATATTAAAAAATACAAGTCGTGGGGTATCACATACACCCCCCCTTAGAACTTATCACCTTCCTCGGTGATAAATAATTTTCATCAATACCATCCTGGAATAGAAATGGATATCCTTCCTGCATATTACTTTCCATTTCCCAAGTAGTCTCTTCTATACTAAGGTTCTTCCATTGCACCTTTTCATGTCCTATGACTCGATTATGAACTGTAAGTTCCCCCTTGTCGAGAATGTGATCTGAATCTACTAGGAACTAGCCCATGGGTTCCACCTGTATCATTTTCCGATCAACAACGTGAGTAGGGTCATGTATATACCTTTTCAATAATGAAATGTGAAATACATCATGTACTTTTACTATAGTTGGAAGTGAAATTTGATAAGATACCAGTCTTATTCTAGCAAGTACCTCGAATGGGCCACAGTATCTAGTTTCTAACTTAGTATACCTTCCCATCCATAAGCAACTATTTTTAGGTTTAACTCTAATATACACATGATATCCAACAATGAACTCTCTTGGAGTCATTTTTTCATCAACATAACTTTTTTTCTTGTCCTCAACTACTTTCAGGTTCTGATGTACCTATTTCAATGTTAGTTCCATGTCTTTTAACATATCTAGTCCTATTATCAATCTATTTATAGGATTACTCCATGAAACAAGTGTATTACATTTTCTTCCATATAAAATTTCAAAAGGACTAAGTTTTGTTGAAGCTTGATAATGATTATTATAAGCAAATTAAAGAAAGTAAAAATATTCTTCCCATTTACCAGGTCTATCCATAACATACATTCTAAGCATGTCTTAAATAATCTGGTTAGTTCTTTTAGTTTTCCCATCCGTTTGTGGATGATAAGAAGTGTCGGAATTTAATTGGGTATCTAACCCTTTAAATAAGGCCTTCCAAAAAATTTCGATAAACATAAAATCTCAATCAGAGATTATAACTTTAGGAATTCCATTTAACCTAAAAATTTCCTTCATAAATATTTATTTGATATTAATAGCCTTGTAGCTTGATTTCACAGGTATAAAGTGTGTTTCCTTAATTTATCAACTACAACCATAATTGAGTCATTTTGTTTACTACTTCTAGGAAAACCGATAATAAAATCCATACTTATCACTTCCCATTTCCATTTCGGAATGGGTAAAGGTTGTAGTAGTCCAACTGGATGTTGGTGTTCAACCTTAACTTGTTGACACTCTAAACATCTAGCTGGATGTTCATTTGTTTCACCTTTCATATTTTTCCAATATAATTATTTTCTCAGCATAGTAATCAATTTATGGTAACCTGGATGTCCATAATATGGTTTCTTATGCAATTCGTCTAGAATTAACAACTTAATTTCATTATATTATGGTACATATAATCTATTTTTATACATTAACAGTCCACTTTTTGAGAATCTAAAGTCTGAGTCTTCCATTCCTATTGAATTATTAGCAATCTTTAACTTGATATTATGATATTCTCGGTCTTTTTCAACTGTTATTCTTACCCTTTCTTCTAAATATGTTTCATAGTTATTTATAGTAACTTTATAGATCATATTTGCATGTCTACTTAATTCATCTTCCACCTTATTTTCTTTTCCCTTTGTGTGTTTTATCTAAAAATCATAGTCGCTTAAGAAGGCTAACCACCTTGCTTGGCAAGCATTTAAATTTTGTTTATAAAACAAATATTTTAAGGCAATGTTATTTTTCAACAATAGAGATTTTTTTCCTACCAGGTAGTGCCTCCACATATTTAATGCATGTATTATTGCATCCAATTCCCACTCATGAGTTACATAATTTTCTTCGTGTTTATTTAATTTATGAGACTCATAATCTATTACATGGTTTTCTTACATTAACACAACACCAAGCCCTTCTCGGGATGCATCAAGACATACTACAAAGTCCTTATATATATCTGTCAATTTTGATATACGAGTTGTAGTTAAGAGTTGTTTTAATTTGTTAAAACTTTCTTGACATTTCTCAAACCAGATGAACTTAGTTCCTTTCTTTTGTATTGATATTATGGGGTATGAAATATTAGAGAACCCTTATATAAGCATATGGTAATAACTAGTTATACCCATAAAGGATCTTATGTCCGAAACATCTTTAGGTTCAAGCCAATTCATTATAGCCTTTATTTTGTTTGGATCAACTTCTATACCTTCCTTGGAAATTATATGTCCCAAATACTAAATTTGATCTTTATAAAGTTCTTCACTTACTTATCTTTGCATATAATTTATGTTATCTTAGTATTTGTAATACTATTATTAAGTGTTCTTCATGATCCTTTTCATCCTTTGAATAGATGAGTATATCTTCTATAAATATGATCGCAAATTTATCTAGACACTTGCCCAAAATATTGTTCATCAAGCACATGAATGAAGCTAGGGAATTAGTCAGTCCAAAAGGTATTATGAAAAATTCATAATGTCTGTACCTAGTTCTAAAAGATGTTTTATAAATATATTAATCCTTTATCCTAACTTGATGATAACCATAACGTAAGTCAATCTTAGAAAATATTGTAGCTCCCCATACTTGATCAAATAGATCATTGATACGAGGTAATGGGTATCTATTTTTAATAGTCATTTTATTGAGTTGTCTTTAATCAATACAGAGACGTAAAGTTCCATATTTATTTCTCATAAAAAGAATTGGTGCTTTTCATGGARACACACTTGGTTAGATATATTCCTTATCTATCAATTCTTGCAATCTACTTTCTAATTCATTTAAGTCTAGGATATTCATCCTATAAGGAGATTTTGAAGCAGGTACTTCTCCAGGTAGTATATCTATGGAGAAATCTATTTCTCTCTTAAGAGGTATCCCAGGAATATCTTGGAATACATCTTGAAACTCTTGTAATACAGGAAAGTTATCTAACTTATTTTCACTTTCCTCTTTTTCGTTATAATTTATGTGTACGAAAAGTATTTTAAACCCTTTTCAGATGCATATTTTAACTTCTAAAGTTGTTATTTATCTAATACTAGCAGGTCTTGATAATCCTTTAATGTTTATAATGTTACCCCTCCCATCTACAGAGGTAAATTATGTATTGTAACAATCTAAGACGACTTTAAATTTCTCCAGCCAATCCATACCAATTAGCATATCATAAGACTCTAAAGGTTATATGTTTAAGTATATCTATGTTTTTAATTCATTCATACCAAGTTCGTAGTTTTTAACAATTTCTCTAATTATTCTTTTAGTTCATGTAGCTAATTGTACTAACCAGAACTTTTCAAACTTTTCTTTATGTAGTTTACAAATTTCTACACCTCTTGGTGAAATATAACTTAACTTAAACTATCACTTGGATCAATCAAAACAATGACTGGTTTATTATGTATCATACTTTTAATTTCTACCATTGAAGTTTGATGATCTACCTGTCGATTTTCCAAGGTTGCGTTGATTTTTGGAGTAGACCTTGCCAACTCACCAACTGTAGTTGCTTCTTGTATTTTTTGCACATTGTTATTTCTCTTCTTCTTGAGAGGAAAATATTTATAGTAATGAGGACCACTACATTCCCAACATTTCACTATCTCTTTTTGGGCAGTTTCTTTATTGAAGAAGGTTGGTGGTTTGTTTCCATTATTTTTAGGTTGATTGAAAGGTTTACTTATTCTGAACTTATTACCTCCCTAAAATATCTTATCAGAATTCTTATTAGAGTAAGCTACCCCTTTCTTCTTAGGGTCAAACCTCTCAGCCTTTTTCCCATTCCAATTCCTTGAGTTCTCATTTCTATTTTTATACACTTCAAAATAAAGTTTGTCTTTCCTCAGGGTTTCTTCCAATGTTTTTGGGTTATAAAACTCAATTCGATATTTATAAGAACTATGTAAGAAACTTAAGAATCATTTAATATTTGTTTTTTCATCCACTATATAAGGTACATAACGTAGAAGACTTGGAAACTTACTACATAAATCTTTCATGGTAATATTTCCTAGTTTCAGTTCATAGAACTCCTTGGATTTTCCCTCATAATATTGTTGAGGTAGATATTGTTTCTTGAAGTATCTCTTAAAGGTTTTCCAAGTGATTTTTCTTTCCTTAATACTTTTCACTCTTTTTATATCCTGCCACCACATGTCTTCCTTTTCCATGAGATTGTAAATAACCATCTGTGCTTTAAGATCACTTGAGTAATTGTGTATTTGAAAATATTTCTGCACACTAGAGAGACATGCCTCTGCTTCTTCACCAGTTTCCACTTCCCCATTGAAGGTTGGTGGTTTAATATTCTTAAATTATCCCATATCTTCATCATGTTCTTTAAATTTCTTTTTGGTCCTCTGTTTAGATCTAGAACTACTTTTGCTAGATGTTTTTGTTTCTTCTGTATCTTTGTATAATGACTCTATTTAAGATTCATGATACTCCATTTTTCTTGATTTCTTCTTTGGTTTGGATATCTTATAATTGATATAATTTTGTCCCTTATTTTTATTAAAAATTTTATTACATAATTTCTCCAACATAATCGCATTTAGTTCCTCTTGAGTTTTTAAAATCCTTTCATTATTTTCTCTTACTTTTTTTAGTTATTCTCTCAGATCTATTATTGTATTTATAATTTCTGAATGTATGTCATTATTCAAATCCACCCATAGATGTCCATCACCTACATTCCCTTGTTCTCAATTCTCATGATGATGTTCTTCTCCCTGAGCCTCATGTACTTCTGTCATTTTCTTGCAAAATCAATTTATTTTTCTTCCTAGAGGTAAGAAGAAAAAAAAAATCATGTTAGATTTTTTCTATGATAAAGTCCATAAAAAGGCTAAGTGTTGTAACCTACAAATCTAATACCATTATGTCATAGACCTTGAATTCCAGTAAATAATTTTTTATATTTATATATATAAATAACTATAATATTCTTTAATGGTTCTTCGTCATCATTATTGCCATATTTACTTTTATATCTATCTTATAGTTTTCCTTCTTTCCCTTACAATACAAAAAAAATCATTATCCTTCCAATGCTTTTATTATGACGATGATCTCATAGGGACTACATACATATATGGTAAAACCTTTATCACCTTAACATAGCTTTTTATAAAGTCTTATAGTTATTATTATCCACCCTTATATATCATATTTATATGAGTTATCCTAAGTCTAATCGCCTTAAGACCAATATTTGATAACCTATAATATATAATTTATTACTTAAGTGGCGATCTATATAAATGTTTGATGAATTGATTGCTAGCTATAGTCCTTCTCCTATGACTATAGGTTTACAATTATTATTACCATGTTCTTGTACTTATAGTATTTAATTTACTTTATACCATATGTTTGTTAATGTTGTCTTATGGTAATTCTTCATATATAAAATCGGGTTTCGATAAGTAGGTTTTAATTAAACCATGGACAAATTATTTGGAATGAACTATCGTTGTTATCCCATATGTTCAAGTTACACATGTCCTTCGACATGACTGCTTAGTCCAAAGGAATTCATTTCGGTGCTTTACGAAGTTTAAACTTGTGTTATGGTAGTTTTTTGCATTAAAAATTTGCCAACTCGTCCTCGTTATCCTGCATTCTCTATGGAGCATTTATCATGCAGCGGTCCTGCATGTACCATGTATTGAGGTTTCCATCTCGAGGAGGGTTATTCAGTCATTGTCTTAAATCATGCATATGTGTTGTTTGGTAATGCATTAGGTTTTCTTGTGAATCTCTTCAGTGTCCTAACTCTCCCACACTTAGGTTTTTCCAACATTCTTCACTTCTTCCTTCGTCTTTGTATGCTTCCTGAGATTTTTCCCCTTTTACAAATTTACAGAGTGCAGGTTCAGATGCCCCATTCTCTTTTTTGTTTCTTAAAAAGTTTGTTGGGTAAAACTCCGGGCGTTCATAGTTTTTATAGTTCCTTCTATGAACCTTTCCAACATATTCAAGGACAATGCCTTTAACTACTAAGAAGACTCGCGTAACCATTCAGGAGTTTCCTATAACTTTGTGGGTTGTTTAACTTATTAACATTTCCTGCATTTTACCCTTTGAAATGTTAACTATTTGTAGTTGGAACGAATCTTACTTCTCTAATCATATCTCTTGTCAACTTCTTGTTAATACATATATGTTTCCTATTATGCATTTATTATAAGGTTTATGTTAGGTCACAATAGTTCTTCTTTCATATTTTCTTTGAGGAGGTTATTCCTTAGCCTTGGGGTTTTTCCGTCGGTACCCAATAATCTCAGTAGTGGGGTTTTCCCATGATAGGATGGAATGTTCTCCCTTTTCTTGTCTCTAGTTAAAGATTGAGACCTTGCATCTTGTTTTATACACCCTTGTCTATATTTTTAGAACTTGCACTATGATATATCATGCAAGAGGAGTTTGCGTAGACCTTAGTGGTTACTTGATTTGAATTTTTGTACATATGCTCTGGTTTTACTTAAAAAAAAATCTTGGGTAATATCTAATGATGGGCCCTTATGATGATGCGAGGGTACCCGTCAGTTATCCGACAACCTAGAACATCCAAGTGAGGATTAGAGTGATTGAAGGAGATATTTTATAACTCTTCTCCTCCAAGGTGATATTAACTCTATTGTTTATGTAATTTTCCTTTGATTAAAATGATTCATGTAACTTACTAACTCATTATTTCATTACTTTTGTAGGTGTCAATACTGTGGTCTCCATGGAGCTTTGGAATACCCAAGTACAAAAATATATTTGGGTTTCAATACTTATGTTGAATTAGTCGACCGATTATATTTTGAATGTAATATTCCTAGAAGTTGGGTGGCTTCGTAGACTGTTGTCTACGCAAGGTATGTCATTGTAAAACATTGTTTATCGATTTTCCTTTTCCAGGATATATAGTTTATAAATGGACTCTGCTCGTTTGGATTCCATATAGTATATAACATTTCCATTTTCAAATATATATACATAGGTTATCTCCTTAAATTCTAAAACATGTTTTCCTCGACTATTACAATGTATCATGTAACGAAATTCCTTTTTGAATATAGAACAAGGAAATCTGCTTGAATTTGTAATGATTTGTTTTTCCGTTGATAT
>ML814380.1:56980-67744 GCA_009831015.1 Picea engelmannii | reverse complement strand
CTGTCATAATTTACTTTACACATGTTCACATATTCTCCTATAAATATAGAATGTGTCTTTTTGAAGTTAAGTTAACTCCACAACTTGTCTCATTCTGCTACCACTTGGCCAAATCCATTGGATTCCTAATTCCCTCTTTAACATTTTATTCAAAGTGTGTCCCTTTTTCACATGTGTTTATTTTCATAAAATAATAAGGTTTTACAATTCAATTTTGGTCAATTGACAAATTTGTCTTTTTTTTTTGGAAAATAATTAAAATTCTAAATTGAAAACAATAATTGAAGTAATATTCAAAAATCCAAGTCATGGGGTATCATAGTAAGTTACAAATACATACTCCGACGAAGGAACTCTGAGAGAATACCTTGACCGTCCATCACAAGGGATTGGTTGGAGGGAATCATAGAAGCACACTCTGAGGGAAGAGCTCTGGGGAGAAGATCTAACCTTTGATGGGTTGAGGATGAAGGAGCTCTGAGGGAATATCCTGGTCATCCATCATAATGAACTTTTGGAGTGGGTCATGGTGAGATAATCCGAGGGAGAAGCTTTGAGGAGGAAATATGACCGCCGAATCTAACGATATGGAGGAGCTCCGAGATAGGTTTTAGGCCATCGATCTACCAAGGTCTGAGAGGTCTCACTAACGATATAGAACACAGATCTTTAGCTTGAGGCCTAAGGGGTTCGACATGGATGGTACAACGTGTTATAATGCAGGTGGTGCCACATTGCAAACATGGAGGGTGCCATGTGTACTAGTGTTTTAATATCCATGGGTGCACGTCTATGGGAAATATACATGCCATGTGTCTAGGAGAGGATGGCACAACGTGTGCAGAGAATGTGGTACGACCATGGATTATGATGAATCTTTAGTTGTCCAAAATAAAGTCTCTGAAACCATCTGATCTTTTTGGGAATACCATCAGATTTGGTTTTCAGAACTTGAAGAGTATATCATTGTGGGGAAACCCCGATGGGAGGATCCCTATAGAGATGAGAGGGGAGGAGAAATACTTTTGATAAGCTATTTTCTAAGCACGATGTGTTCAATGCCACGTCCACACCATGGAACTAGGCACATGCACCAAGAAAATTCATGTCAACTACACATAGGAGGACAGGTGTGATAGGTTTTCATGTGGATGATACGTGGTAGGTAAATAGACACAATATTCAAGAGGATATAAATTTAGATTGCGAACTCGTATTTGAGTGAAATCGTAGTCGTTGGAAAGCTTGTGATGAGCAAAAAATGATGTTGGATTCCTTTAAGGAGAATGAAATTTTATTACCCAATTCACTTAAAGGATACTTAGGGGGTTGGGTGTGTTACAAGACACACTTGGGAAAATCCACCTATGAAAAGGAAATGTTGGCTATTCTACATGCGGTGGATATTTGGTGTCCTTACTTGCCAAGGAAACTCTTCCAAATTAAAATTGATCGTTGTATCCTCAAATATTTTTTGGAAAAAATAATTTCATACCTTGAGCAACATAAATGGTTGACGAAAATGTTCGAATATGATTATGAGATCATTTTAAATAAGGGAAAAATAGAATGTGGGTGTTGATTCTATTTCCAAGAAATATGAAGTAGAAGGGTCCCTCTTTTCACTCTCATTCATTGTAGATGATTGGTTAAATGAATTTTTCCAGGAATGATTCTAAGATCCCAAACGTTCTATCCTAATCCAAAAATTGCAAGAAGACACTAATGCATCTTCAGAATAATATTGTAAAAATGAGGAGCTTCACTATAAAGGTCGTTTGTATTTTAGCAAACAATACCACTTTAAATCCACTATGCTCTTTGAACTTCATGTTTCACCAACAACATGGAATTCTGGCTTTCAAAAAACATATGAAGGGATAAAACATTCCTTTTTTGGGGAAGGAATGAAGTAGGACATACATCATTTTGTGGTTGAATGTGATACTTGCCAATGCAGCAAGGGGGAAAGAATCAAAACTCCATGCACATTACATCCTATCCCTATTCCACCTGTTGTATGGACTAATATCTCTATTGAAATCATTGTTGGAATACCCAAATATGGAAATAAATCATTCATCATGGTTTTGGTTCATATCCTTTCAAAATATGCTCATTTATATGCCCTCCAAAACCCATTCAAATCCTACATAGTAGTTCAAGTTTTTGTGGACAATATCTTCAAACTCCATGGCATGCCCCACTCTATTGTCTCTCACTGTGATCCAAATTTCAAAAGAAACTTCTGGGAATAATTGTTGATGCACTAGGGCACCCAATTTCATCTCAACACTGCCTATCATCCCCAAACTAATGGTCAAATCGAAGCATTCAACAATTTCGTGAAAGCATATTTGCAGTTCTTTAGGTCTGAATGAAAATCTCAATGGATTTAGTTGTCACCACTAGTTGAATGGTGGTACAAAACGTCTTACCATGTTGCTACTCACATGACTCCCTTTGAGGAATTTTATGGTCAAAATACATGTTCTATATTATCTTGCATGCTTGGTGTTTCCAAGGTCCAAGAGGTAGACATAACAATTATATTCCAAGCTAACATTCTGCGTACCCTCAAAGAGAATTTGTTCATGGCTCAAAATTGCATGAAGCAACAAATTAATGAGTGTCGTTATGACCTCCATTTTTCTTAAGGGGATCGGGTGTTTATTCATTTACAATGTTATAAGAAAACGTCCCTCAAAGTATATGACTACTAGAAAAATTCTCTAAAGTCTTTTGTCCCTTATACAATCCTCAAGTGAGTAGGGATTGTGTCTTACAAGTTAATATTTCCTAGTCACTCTAAGCTCCATCCATTTTTTCATGTTTCTTGCTTAAATAAATTGAATGGAACCAAGTGATAGATTCAAACTAGTCTCCCTAGATTGGATGAAGAAGTTTCCATTTGGTTGCAGCCACAAGCGGTCCTGGCCCAACATGAATGTGATATCCATTAGTGCACAATTCATGAAGTTTTGGTACACTAGAAGGATACTCAACCCGATCATGATACATGGGAGTTGGCCACCATTATACAAAAATTATCATATCTCAATCCTTAAGGACAAGGTTATTCTTTAAGGGGGAGGACATGTTCGGGTCCTAACCTACCTAACCCCTCAAGTAGATATAATAATATGTTTTTTTTATGTAATAAATGTCTTCATTAGTAAATCATACCTATGTATTAATGTGAATATGTACAATGTAATAAGACTTACTAGAAATTTTTGCCTATAAAAAGTTCTTCATCTAGAATGTTCTCTAGAAGATAGAAATAGTATAAATAGGGGTATAAAACATGGAAAAGGTTGTATTGCGAAATAATTTGTACTTGAGCTCTTCTTTGTTGGAGGTTTCCTCCTGGAAGATAAAAGTGAACTTTCTCTCAAGACAATAAAGATATCATATTTTGTATCTATCATCCCATTATGCTTACTATTTTGTTGTTTCTGTAATTATTGTGATAACAATTTTTTTTCTTCTTTGAAAATTTCCTTATGGTACCTTATAATGTTTTAGATACAACATCGACCCAATCCGTCACAGCTTCTTTTTTGAAGGATTTCCCATATTAATTATTTGTTGTTTAACAAAAACCACATAAGCAATTTTTATTTGCATGGACATTTGAATTTCCATAGAAGCCTCAATCAATAGGGATTGGGACTACCATTACCCTCAAGAGCTAGGGTATTGTATCCTATTCTAGGCTTATAGTTATCTGTGGGATTCAAAGAATACATGAGACGATCTTCTTGATCATTCATATTTATGAAGAAACTTCTTATATTTTAAGTATATCATTCACATATTTATTGATTCTCTTCTTCTTGTCCAGTCTCTTCCCAGGAAAGACACAAATACAACCTATCTGAAGTTCTAAATCCTTGAACTACCTGTCTCATAGTATGGTAGGATCGACTTTTCATATCGATAACTAGATTGTGTGGGGGAATGTATGTGTCATCTCTACCAATCCACGGGTCCAATCCAACTTAGACTTTGTTTACTCTACCAATTTTCCAAACCAACCATTTATATATCTAGAGGAAGGTCATAACCACCACTTTCCTTCACAAATGATTAAAATGTCATCAACAAAGAGTAAATGGGTGACAAGAAGGAAATATTTGTTATAATTTAGAATATGGTGAGCTCATTTTACCATTGACGATACCCTCATCACCCAACCATAGGTTGAAGCCTCCCTCCGAGCACCTTAACCTTGACTAAGAATTCCTCCAGAAGCAAACCCTAGGCTAAATAGCCAAACAAAGGGTAGCACATATTTCCCCAAGGATAGTGCAACACAAAAGACTGATCAGATAGTCCCAAACCCTAGCCAAGAGATATCCAAGAAAATACTGAAATTGCTAGCTGCAGCAGCTGCACCTGCAACTCTCCTCCACACGTGTGCACCAAACTGGGAACTGCAGTGCACACTAGTTGTTGTCTGTAATCCTGAGACGTGACAAATGAGAACTGGTGCCTTGTATTTATATTGGTTCTGCCATATTTGTTGGGGCCGACTTCTCCTTCTGGATATGTGTATGTTTAGTATATTATTATTATTAATGGTTGACTTCTTCTCTTGGAGGATAATAACCTAATATAAAATATCTTCTTGATCCGACAAGACTTCTAAGGTTATTAGACAACTCATTAGGGTTTCTCTTGCTTCTCGAAGTCTTCTATTCTCATCAAGTTCACACGTGGAGGTAAATACCTCCCTTAGCTACCATAATATTAACACTCCCTCCTAGCTAGAGAGGTATTTACAGGTAATGGACTTGAGCACAAAACATACCATTTACCCGGTAGCATCAATATAGTCATCTAGACTATTTCATGACTAGATCATGAGCATCACCATCACCATCAGCTGCATCAACTCTCGAAACCATAATTCATCTGAGTAATTAGATATGATGCTATATAAGTCACTATCACCATAGAGTGATACAAGAGGAGTAAAAGCTATGAACTATTTTTCATCTGGAAAAATCTTTGTTGATCATTCATCTGAATGATCATTATCTCCAATAAACTGTTGATAGTATTCAAGGCAATTAGAACAAGGATAGAACACAACTGTGTCTATTCATAGTAGTACATAACTATAATCCAGTGGTACACTACCACACCAAGTAACACACAAGTACTTGATCAGCAACGTATGGTTGCGAACAGTGAAACATATTCACCACAGTAGTCCTCGTCTACTATCATACAGTCTTCATAACAACCATCTAATAGAATCCTATATAGAAACAATGTTATGATATAAACTGATTTGTCTGGGCCAATATTTCACTCACATCTGTGAGCTTTGAAAGAATATATGCCACCACAGTAGTCTTCATCTACTATCTTCATAACAAACATCTGATAGCAATCTGCATAGAAACAATGTTATGATATAGACTGAATTATCTAGGCCAATATTTCACTCACATCTGTGAGTTCTGAAAGAATATCTACCTCACGAACAATGGAACATATCCACCATAGTAGTATATATCTATTGTCTAGAGACAGGTAGTCTCCATAACAATCATCTAATGCCATCCTTCAAAGAAAAATATTGTTAAAAGTAAACTGAATCATCTGGGCCAATATTTCACTCACGTTTGTGAGATATGAAAGAATATATTCCCTCGTTAGCAATGGGATATCTTCCCTATTGTTATCAATCAGGAAGAAGGATTATTTCTGATTTCTGAGCATGGACCATTCCTCACCCTGGGCCATTCTTCCTACACTAATCAAAGTGCACCCTGAGCAGAATGTATAAACCCTAAGGAATGTATGAAGCTGGACCACTCCTCACACTGGGCCATTCCTCCTACACTAATCAAAGTACACCCTGGAGAGAATGTATAATAGTAAGGATTGTCTGTCCTGGACCATTCCCCACCATGGGCCATTTCTCCTACACTAATCAAAGTGTGCCTTGGAGAGAATGTATAACCCTAAGGAGTGTTTGTCCTGGACCATTCCCCACCCTGGGCCATTCCTCCTACACTAATCAAAGTGTGCCCTAGAGAGAATGTATAACCCCAAGGAATGTTTGTCTTTGATTGATGAACCTGGACCATTCCCTGCTCTAGGACATTCCTCCTACACTAATAAAAGTGCACCCTGGAAATAATGTGTAACCCTAACCAATGATTGTCCGAACCATTCCCTACCCTGGGCCATTCCTCCTACACTAATCAAAGTGCACCCTGGAGATACTGTGTAACCCTAGGGAATGTTTGTCCTGCATCAACCTCCAAAATGGACCATTCCTCATGTTAACTACAATGAGAAATCATTGTCCGGCAAGGCACGCCAGTCTTCTTGAGTAACCCTCAAGAAGAGAGATTGCCCTAGACCACTCTCCATGTTAACCACAATGGGAAGTCATTGTCTATGATACATCAACAATCATACTACCTCCCATGTTAACTACAATGGGAAGTCATTGTCCGTCAGAAATCTCAATCCACTTTCCGAATAGGAAAGCATCTGTCCAAGATGGACTATTTTTCAAATTTAAAGATAAATGTCTTCAATAATGTTTTCAATGCTCCCTCCTAAATTGGAGAGTCATTTCTTCCTTTTTCAATAAGAAGAAAGTTGTTCCCACGAGCTCCATCTTGAGTACGCAAACTCGTTCATCTTGGATATAGGCTTTACCAAAATGTCTTCTTATTTGCTCATCTATGGAGATATGTATTGGAGAACCACTTTCTCCTTTCTGGACTTCATCATGGATAATGTAATGCTTGATTTCAAATGTACTTTAGTCTAGAACACTGTGAAGGCTTCATGCAGATTTTGAACGATAGAGTATATCATAGTTGGAAAACTGGAACATATCCATGTGGCACTTCTTTTGTCATCATGAGATCTGATCTACTGAGTAGTCATCTTGATGTTATAGGAAATCTTCACCATGATTTTGTTGTGCACTGGAGGTTCTCCAACAAGTTATCTTATTCTATCTGCATATAGGAGTCTCTTTCTGGTATGCATCAAAGTCTTGAGATTTCTCCTTATACGCTCTTTATTCAATTTCTTTGGAGAACATTCTTTGCATTCATCTGAAGTAGAAATCCAACTCATGGATGTTTGCATATGATATAATGACTTATATAGAGATAAGTCTAGTGTAGTGGAACAAGCAATCATCATAGTATTCTCCATCCATCTGGGAGAACCTCTGGTTCTAGATATTGAAATTATTTTATTCATAGGTTTTCCATACATAGTTCTACATCATGGCTTTGAATTCTTCTGCTTGATTGCTTTCATATCAGGCTGGTAATCTTGTGATTCTTAGTATTATGACTGGTTTTTCTGGCTTTTCTTTTTTTCTCGGAATCTTCATGTTTTTCCTTAGCTCTTGGGTCCATGGAGTTTCTTATAGATTCCATGTTCTAGAAATTCCACTTCTTCCTTGCATCATAGGATCATGGATTTGGATGGAAAACCAGGAATACTTTAAGGCTTCTGAAGAAGTCTTCTTCTGTAGTTGAACTGAACACGTACTGTCTTTCATGACAGCTAACCATGGATATATACATTTCATCATCTCCAATGGATCATAAGATCAGCTCCCTCCTTATCCTTGCTTCATGTAAGAGTGCATATGATCGTTTCCCTCTGTCTAACAGAATCCATGCTTCCATCTGCATCCTTATTGTCTTCTGCAATATGTATTTGGCTCTCTTGTCTAACAGAGTCCACGTTTCCTTCTTGTTGTCTTCTACAAAAATGTCATAAGTCCTTTTCCAATTTCCTCTCGATTGCTGGCTTCTTTTTGTTTTTGCTTCTTCTACGTCTCTTCAAGATTGATTCTGATTTCGGCTTATCTTGTAATAGATTTCACATGATATATTTCATCTTGTATAGAAATCCTTATCTTGTTGTTCTGCTATGGATATAGTTCTTCTTGGAACATTTTATCTTTCTAAGAGATAGATATACAAGATATGTACAGAGACGATGCAAACAAGATATGTACAGAAAATGAGAAGAGTGTTGTTACTTTTTAGTAGAATAAGTCTCTTCCATCCTTCTTAGTCTTCTTTGTAGGTTCCTTTTCTTCAGAAACTGATGCTTCATGTTTCTCTTTCCTTTTCTTTAGCTCGGGGCACTACTTCTTGTAGTGACCATACTTTTTGACAGTTGTAGCATTGTATTTCTGAAAGATCTTTTCTTTGGTTTGGCTTCCTTCTTGAATCAAACTTTCTTTTGTCCCTGAATTTCTTCAATCTTGCTGTGAAGGCTTGATCATCGTACTTCTTTTGAGGTTTCTCTTTTGCATTGATTCCTTGATTCTTCTTGAGCACAACAAGTCCAAAGTTCTTCAAATTTCGGGTACTCCTTCCTTGTGTTCATGCTTGCGGCAAATGCATCCCATGTCTTGGGAAGACCATTGAGTACTATGTTCACCAATTCCTTCTCTGAGATGATCTCTTCAATATATTGTAGTTGATATCTTAACTAGGAGATCCTTGCAAAGTATGACGTTATGTTGTCGTCATCATTCATCTTCATGTCACGAAACTCATTCTTTAGACTCAAAACTTGTCCGATGTTTCTGACTGAGAAGAGATTTGTTAGGGCATCGTACATCTTCTTCGATGAGTCAAGATGGGAGATGTAGGGTATCAGGTGGTCTTTTATGGATTCCACTATGATACTCATGGCATTGATGTCAACATCTTTGAACTTCTCCATAGCTGCAACGTTCTGCGGTTCCTTCTCTTCTCCTTCTTCAAACTCTGGCTTCACGATCTTTCCTTTCACAATGTACAGTACTTTATTCTTAGCAAGGATGAGGTCAATCCTTGTCTTCCACGCTCTGAAGTTAGAGTCTCCATATAACTTTTTCTCAGACTTCATAGAGTTCGTCATGGTTGCTTGACTTGGTCAAACCCTAGATTTGACTAGAAATCCAACCTTCACGTCTTGGCCTTCTGAGACTGCCAGGATATGCGTTGGGATAGGGCACACTGATTTGTTTGGATATTAAGTCAATCTCATCACTTAAGGTGCCTTAACAATAGGATTAGGGTTTCTGCAACTTCTTCTGCTAGTAACCCCAGCTGCAGTGCTTTGGAAGATGCTCCTGCTAGTAACCCTAGCGGTAGTTCCTTAATGAGCTCAATATCCTAGAGGATATGTTTCCTTCCAGTGTTTAGGCTGACTGAAGGAGGTGTGGGCCCATAACCTGTTAGAATTTAGAGGATGGTGTGCTCGTTTTACCATTGACAATACCCTTGTCACCCAACCATAGGTCGAAGCCTCCCTCCGAGCACCTTAACCTTGACTGAGAATTCCTCAGGAAGTAAACCCTAGGCTAAATATCCAAACAAAGGGTAGCACATATTTCCCCAAGGATAGAAAAAACAAAAGAGTGATCAGATAGTCCCAAACCCTAGCCAAGAGATATCCAAGACAACACTGAAACTGCTAGCTGTAGCAGTTGCACCTGCAGCTCTCCTCCACACGTACACACCAAACTGGGAACTGCAGTGCACACTAGTTGTTGTTTGCAATCTTGAGATGTGACAAATGAGAACTAGCACCCTGTATTTATACTGGTTCTACTAGATTTGTTGGGGCCGACTTCTCCTTCTGGATATGAGCCTGTTGAGTATATTATTATTATTTCTGGTCGACTTCTTCTCTTAGAGGCTAATAACCTAATATAAAATATCTTCTTGAGCCGACAAGACTTCTAGGGTTATTAGCCAACTCATTAGGGTTTCTCTTGCTTCCCGGAATCTTCTATTCTCGTCAGGTTCACACGTGGAGGTAAATACCTCCCGCAACTACCATAATATTAACAATATCAACATTTATAAATTTAATGTTTCCAAGTTCTTGTGGTGTCTTTAATATATCTGCAAAGACCTTCTACAATAATGAGGAACAACAGGGGGGAGAGAGGATAACACTCTCTGATCCCTCTTTCAACTTAAAAAATGGAGAGGAAACACCATTTATTATAACTGAAAAACAAAAAGAGATAAAACAATTCACTACCCAAGTAGCAAAACCATGACAAAAACCAAGATGAATAAGTATGGGTCTAATGAAAATCTAACTCACCTTATAATGATTTTAATTTTTTTTGTCAAAAAGTATCATTATACATTGAAGAATTTTTACAATGTATAATAATATTATTGTTTATTTACATTATTTTTATAATAACAATTTTCTAATTTGTTATATATATTATTATTATTATTATAAAATAAAATTCACAAAATATCATTTCTAAATTATTTTCAATATTTTAAAATTTGGTTTTCTACAATATTATATAATAATTTTTTTTTTCTAATTGAAAAAATAAAATATAAATTAAATTATTTAAATTAAAAATCAATATGAAAATAAATACTTAATAAAAGGTATATTAAATTCAATTTCCATGTCAACTTAAATATGATATTGATGATGATGATGATGATTAACGTCCACTAAGACCTAATTTGTTTATCGGACCTTAAGAGGGTAAGTGATTATTTGTGATCCTTTATAATTTTGTTTCTGTACTCGAAAAGCATTAAGAGAAGCTTTCCAATATCACCATACTTTTGTTGAGTTAAGAGGTTAGGAAGTTTGGTAGTGTGATCAATATTTTGAAAATAAGATCTAATATGGGTATAGGTTGGACAATCTATGAGAAAGTGTTTTTCATATTCAACCTTCTTAGTGTCACAAAGGTGACACACTCTTTCATCCCATGGC
>ML814379.1:78735-106403 GCA_009831015.1 Picea engelmannii | reverse complement strand
TGGACTTAGTTGTTCGAAGGACTCTTCTAGGCCCCTTCTCTAGGTTTACCAAACCATTCTTAAACACTTTCCTTTCCTTGAAACCATTGAGGTATTCTTTCCTTGCCATTTAAGTGGGGGTTAGATTTTTTTTTGCATGATGTCCACACCAAGACAAAGGTTTCACAGGAGATTAATGATTCCCACATTACACAAGACCTATATAAAACTGTAGCTATGGTTACACTTTCATCCCTTCTAGGAGGAAGATCAAAGTACTTCTTCCTATCGGACCTATCAAGGGTCTCTTAGATAATATTCCTGGCTATCTTTTCCTAGACATCACACTGCAACAAATTCTCTACTGCATACACAGGAAGCATGAATATACAATTTCATCCATAAGAGGAGACCCTTGTACAATTCCTTAATCATTCAAGGTAAAAGGCAAGATTCTCCTACTCAAATGTGTACTACACATAAACCTAATTTCGCAATCGTCACAATTGCGACATACATTTTCACAAACGTGGCAAGAGAGACGTTCCATTGGAAAACGTGGCAAGACCGACGTTAACGTGGCAATTGCGACATACATCTTCACAAACGTGGCAAGAGAGACGTTCCAGTGGAAAACATGGAAAGAGTGACGTTAACGTGGCAAGACCGACATTAACGTGGCAATTGCGACATACATCTTTAGAAACGTGGCAAGAGTGACGTTCCAGTGGAAAACGTGGCAAGAGAGACATTCTAGTGGAAAACATGGCAAGAGCGACGTTCACGTGGCAAGACTGACGTTAACGTGGCAATTGCGACATACATCTTCACAAACGTGGCAAGAGTGACGTTCCAGTGGAAAATGTGGCAAGAGCGATGTTCCAGTGGAAAACGTGGCAAGAGTGACGTTAACGTGGTAAGACCGACGTTATCGGGCAACATGAACTTTTTTTTTTATAAATTTCCTCTATTTTGCGACAATATGGAAAATTTTGTCCATAACGCCACAAATAAAACATCGAAATTTTTACAATATGTAGTAGTGTGATAGTCTAGGATAGCATGATGTTGGTCCAACCAGTCCATTCCAATTAGACAGTCATAGGAACCTAAAGTCAAAACATTCAAATATGCCCTGGTGTTCAGTCCATTCATGTCCATAGGACATGACTTAACCATCTCATTAAATTTTTTTTTGGCTCCATTAGCCAGCTGCACCAACCAAGATTTTCCATTTTTGATTCTTGGAAAATGAAAAATTTCCACCATCTTAGGATCTATATAACTATGAATATCTCCTAAATCAATTAAAATAACAATGCTTTGGTTGTTGATCATACCTTCCATTTCAATCATATGTGACTGAAAATTTGCTTGCTTGTTGTCCAGGGCTGCATAGATCCTTGGTACACTTATGCCCATGTCTTCCATTGTTTCAACTTGTTGTACATTGTGAACAATCCTCACTTTTTCACCTCTGTGAGGACAATATCTGTACATATGATCTCCCTTACAACCCCAACATTGAATAGGTGGTTGCCTTGGCCTTTGCCCCCCTATCTCAATCATTCTGGGTTCTCTATAAGTTGGTTGTCCTTGAGGACTATTTCTGAAGAATGGTGGCTTAGTCCCCTTCTTCCTCTGATCCATCTTGAATTTCTTCTTGTCTTCGCAAGATTTTTGGAAAGTTGGCCTTGCTTTTTGCTAATCATATAGGCATTTAGCTCGCCTTATGGTCTCCTCCAATGTTTTGGGATCATCATATTGTATTGATCTGGATTATTTTTTAGAATGAAATGAAGGCATAGATACTACAATGGAATACACTTAAATATTGCCATAAATAGAGAAATACAGTAATACACGATTTGTATTAATGAAATAAATGCATGGAGACTGTAAAAAGACAGAGTGAAGGACTCGCTAGAATGATGGCAACTTATCTCTGAGAAGAGATGTGATGACTACTCTCATTCACAAGAATATGATTGTTACAATGAGGCTCCAAAGGCCTTTTTAACATAAGTAAAATCCAAAACCCTAACCCCAGAAGATGAAAATCCAAAAGGTTTGTGGGCCCTGATGGGGGTAGTTGAGACATCAACTTCTTGGGGGCGTAACTTTTTCATATGATCGTCGTTTGGGGCGCTCGATACACCCTTGGAAAGGTATAACTTATAAGAACGATTTTTTACTGGCCCAGGTCAATGCCATTGACAATCAACTAGCCCCCAAATCCCCAAAAAACATCGTATAGGGCCTCAAAATGACCCCGAAAGTTTAGAACCCAAAAAACTGCCAAGATGGAAAATTGTTTTTCTAGCCCATGGAATAGGTGGGTGGCCACCGATATCCACCTGGATTAATCCTCCCTCCTTAGGAAGCAATGATATCCATTGCATTGAGTTCCCAGGGGAGAGGGGGAAGCGTTTGATGAGTCTGAATCTTGGTGAGTTGCTTACCTTGATGGAGACGTCGCGTTGCTTGGTTTATGGAAGGCTGTCATGAACGTGTTGTTGGCAAGGATGAGTTTGTTCAACCAGTCGAGCTACATGAGAGGACTATGTGTAGAAGGAATATTTGTGCTTTTCTACAACCTTGTCTACCTGCTTCTGTTGGATAGAAGGTGCTTGGGGCGAGGCTATAGTGGTTGCAGTGTCCTTTTGTTCACCTTTTGAACAAATTGTGAAGAAGTTGAATTTCGTAGTATGAGATACTACCTTGCAGAACTGTTTAGGTGGAACAGTAGTCAGAACTACCTCTGGTATTTTGTAGAGATGAACCCCCAGAGAAACAATGACATTGTAGGGTCAAGACTCATAAAAAAACATGGTGTTTCCACATATATGGTTGGCCCAAGAGATCACAGACATCGAGTGGGGAAACATCACATAATACCTCATCCTTGAAGGGTTGGATGTCATATGAAAATCGACACTGTTGGCTGACACAAAGACCTCGTCCCTGGCAAAGCCACCCGATGTTGTATGGTTACAGGTGTGGTGTTGTCAGCAATCCCAATTGTTTGACGACCTCTGCTAATATGATGTTCTTCTGGCTTCCACTATAAACAATAAAATGCAGCAGGGTCCCATTCACCCACATTTGTGAATGAAAAAGGCGCTCCCCCTCTTCATGATCTGTTGGTTCTTCTAGTTGAATTGTTGTGGTCGTGACAATAATAGTGGGGTCTGCGTCGATGATTTGTCTTCTGTCAGTATTTTCTGAATCAGATTTTGAATCAGGGTTCGACTCCTTTTCTTTGATCTCAACCACCAATGATTGTTTTGAGAGACATTCATTGGTGTTGTGCTAGTGGATTTTGCGGAAATCGCACCATTTTCTAGTGTCCTTATTTGTCTTCCCATGACCCTTCTTTTCCTGTGGCTTAGACTGGTTTTTAGGAAGTTGTTTGTTAGGGTAGTCTTTCTCATACTTTGGTTGTTGCGGATTTGCATATCTGAATTCCCGTTTGTTCGGGTGCCTAAATTTTGCTCGATTTTAACAACATATCGATATGCAGCATCGAGTTATGAGACATCAAGAAAGTCCATTTCAGTTTGGATGTATCTGTGTAGAGACCCGCAGTATTTCATAACCAAATGTCACTCAGATTCTTTGATACCCAGCTTGGTGCACAAGGTATGGAAGGTATTGTTGAAATACAACACTGCTTGGCCCCTCTCTTACTGCAGTGTGGTCCATCTCATATACTGGTCCTCATAGTTTCCAACAGGGTAATAATGTTACTTTATCGCATCCAAAAAAAAATCCCAAGTGGGCTCGACCCCATATATTCCAGACTCCTTTGTGGAACTTTGCTACCAATAAGTTTCCCACCGATGTTTGACATGGGGGATATCCTTAAGGAGTGCGAAGGTGATCTTTTCCCTGTCGGAGAAATTATGAACAGAGAAATAACCTTCTAGCAGATTTAACCATCTTTTTAGGGAATTTGCATCTATCTGTCCTTCAAATATGGGAATTTCAAAATTAACTTGTACCTTGAAAGGTGAGGTACCTCCAAAGTGGCCACTTGATGAAGACGTTCCTGTTTTTATCGACAAGCGTTGAAGGATGTGGGAAAAATTCTCCATCATTTCATCCCTCTGTCGCGTGAGAGTTTGCTCAAGCAACATATTAATAGAATATTTTTCTCCATCGTTTTTCTTTTCTTCTGCCATGGAGGGTTTCTTGGGCGTGCAAAAGCAATTTTCCTCAAGAGAGACAAGCTCGAGACCCAACTTTCTATACTCGAACCTCGTCGAGGACATGCGCTAAACAACAATCAAGAGCAACTTGCTCTGATACCACTGATCTAGATTATTTTTTAGAATGAAATGAAAGAAGAGATACTACAATGAAATACACATAAATATTTCCAGATACAGATAAATATAGTAATACATGGCTTCTATTAATGAAATAAATGTACAGAGACTGTAAAAATACAGATTGAAGGACTCGCTAGAATGGTGGCAACTTATCTCTAAGAAGAGATTTGGTGACTACTCTCATTCGCAAGAAGATGATTGTTAAAATGAGGCTCCAAAGGCCCTTTTAACATAAGTAAATTCCAAAACCCTAACCCTGGAAGATGAAAATCCAAAAGGTTTGCGGGCCCTGATGAGGGTAGTTGATACGTCAACTTCCCGAGGGCGCAACTTTTGCATACAATCTTTGTTTGGGGCGCTAGATACCTATTTGGAAAGGTCTAACCAAGAAAAACGATTTTCGACTGGACCAGGTAAGTGACCTAGGCAGTCATCTGGGCCTCAAATCCCCAAAAAAACATTGTTTAGGGTCTCAAAACAACCCGGGAAGTTTGGAACCCAAAAAACTATCGAAAAACTACCAAGATGGAAAACTGTTTTTCGAGCCCGTGGAATAGGTGGGTGGCCACCGATATCCATCTGGATCATGTATTTTGTCACTAATTAATGATGGAAATCCACTCAAATACCTATGAATCTTAACTGCCTCATCCTTGATAAAAGAAACGTACTTCAACTGTTCTAAAAACCTTCTTTCATATTCATCTATGGTCATACTCCCAAGTTTGAGTTCAAAGAACTCTTTCATTTTCTTGTCATAGTATCTCTTCGTCAAATATTTATTTTCTAAATACTTCTTGAATTCCTTCCAAGTAATATTTTTCTCTTTAATGTGTTTCACCTCCACAATCTGATCCCACCACATGGATGCCTTTCCCTTGAGTTGATAGATGGAAATTATTCCTTCTACACGAGAAGAATAATTATGCAATTGAAAATAATTTCTCATGCCTAGCAACCATTCCTCTGCATCTTCATCCTTCTTGTGCTCACCATCAAATGTAGGAGGTTTGATTTTGTTCATTTCTCCTTGTAGCTCATCCATCCCAGACCTCTTATGCTTTCTGATAGTGGATGGACTTGAGATGATGTGTGCTCTCCTATTGGAATGCCTTGGGAAGTGATGGTGATGTTTTCTAACACTTCGTTTTCTTGCTTTCTCATCAGGAAACCTGTGACTTCTTGATTTGCTTGAGCCACTCTCCTTATCCAATTTATTTTCTATTTTGTTCAAGCTCTACATTAACTTCATGTTGAAGTCCTCTTGCTGCTCCTTGGTTTTCATAATCCTGTCAATATCAACCTTGTGATTTTGGACATCATTTTGAAAATTTTTAATGGTCTCTACCATATTCATGTTTTCTTCCTTTCCTTCTCCATGTCCATTTGAGTTTGTTCCTTCAATTCCCATATGGACATCCATCCCTCTGACCTCATCTTCCTAACTATATGCTCCATGTGTATCTTCCATCCCTCTGCACTCTGTGTTGACTCTAATCTGACCTAGTTGTTGTTTACTCTACAAAATGTGCAGCCAATAGAAATTTGTCATGTTAACCATTTCAACAATTTCATGTAAATATGAACCATTCTCGTTCAATAATATATAAGACTTCTTTCTTCTGATTTTCTGAGAAATTCTCTACTTAGATCAATTTGCTGGATAATAATTATATTCTACTTTCCAAGACCTTTCCAATGCCTACTTTCATGCTCAATTTTGATTCTTGAGCAAGAAGTTATGGTTATTTGAAAATTGTCCATTAATTCTTTTGTTCACACTTCAACTTGGTGCAAATTTGTGTTGTGATTATGCATTTTTGCACCTACACCATTAGATTTTTGGTAGGAGTTCAATTGGGTTTCTTCATCTACATATTTTGGACAGTATACCCAAGTTTCACCTCTTTCTGGGTTATGGGATGCTAGTTACATCCTGCTGAAGTTCTAGGCCAATTAGTGTTTTTGGTCTGGAATGATACAGGTAACTTCTTTGCCATCTTAAACATTTTTAACATGCCTAGAATTTTAATTCAGCTCTAGGACTTTCTATGGTTCAATAGATTTCCATAGACTCCTCTTGTGCCTCAATCTGATTCTAGAGCATAAAGTTATGTCCCTTCAAAATTAGTTGGGTCTTAAAATTTACCCTCCACTGTTTGTCCCTTAACTTCCTCATAAAAGCTCTATTTGACGAATGGTTTACACCATGAGAAAACTCTCTCCGGGATCTTTCATTTGAGATGAAAAGATAGAGTGTACCTTGGTACACTCTATTCTCATGGTTTTTGAGTATCTAAAAATGTTGTTTAAGCCAAACAATATAACAATATAAAAATGTCACAGAAATTCACTGGTTTTCTGCTATTGTAGACCATCCAAACGATTTTGCGTGCACAAATTTGAACATGTACGCCCATATTTATCATGCACAACAACACCATAAGGTAGTGCATGCTCCGTGCACCTACAACTAATGTGGATCACTTATATGTTGTGCCAATAACTGGTGTGCACTACTTTTGTGTTGTGCATCAATATCTACCGCGCACAATTTTGGTTCATGCACTGATACCTATTGCACACAATTTTTGTGTCACATGCTAATATTTCACACGCATTTCACTCTACATGTTGCACTAGGCCAAATTTTAGTACGCTCCCATCGTGCACCAGTACTCCACGTGCACCATTAATTAAATTGTTGCGCAATAGGAATATTCAACATGCATGCATTGCATACCTACGTTGTGTGCACAACAACAAAATTCCTCTACGCTCTGCCAATATTGCGCACACCATGCACGTCAATATTATTCATGCACAACCCAATCTGCACTGTGCAGTGCTAAATTTAGTGCGCACATCCGCGCACAATTATTTTTCCACGTTTCCCTAGTTCTGCTCTGCGCAGTGCCAAATTTAAGTGTGCACACGCGCACACCATTATTTTTCGTGCATTACCACTCTACACCGCGCAACACCAAATTGAAGTGTGCACACCAGTGCACCAATATTTTTTGTGAATTACTACTGTACACTGCGCAACGCCAAATTTAAGTGCGCACACCCGCACACCAATATTTTTCGTGCATTACCACTCTACACCGTGCGACACCAAATTTAAATGCGCACACCTGCTCACCAATATTTTTTGTGCATTACCACTCTGCACCACAGAACGCTAAATTTAAGTGCGCACACCTGCACACCATTTTTTTTTGCGCATCCCAACTTGTACTCTGTAACACCAAATTTTAGCACACACAACCACACACCCTTATTTTCCACACATAACAAACTTTTCACTGTGCATCACACATTTTTAGTGCGCACACCTGTGCACATTCATTTTTATGCACATCAATTCCTCATGAATTCCGCTGCAGAAATTGGAGCTTTTGCCAAAAATTTTCCCAATTTTCACCATGGACATTTTGCAACTATGAAATTTGTTCAATTTCACTCTGTCAACACCCATTCAACCTCTGCAACGACTATAATTTAATATGACTAGGAAAAGCAGGTGGTTAGAATTTCTCAGTGAATATGACTTTGATATAAAGCATATCAAAAGGAAAGGGAACAAGGTGGTTGATGCACTTAACAAAAGAGTGCATGAGTTGCATGCTACAACCATAAGCATGTACCAATACAAAGACCAAATCTTGGAGGCTGCAAAATTAGATTTGCAATACAAGGAATTAGTGACAAAATTACAGCAAGGTATTTTGCAACAAAACATTATAGACTATAAGGTAGAAAATGATGAAATTCTCATATATATAGGGACAAAATTTATGTACCAAATTCCTAGGAAATGAAAATTTTGATATTGAGAGAAATGCATAATGTACGTTATGTTGGGCACCTAGGTTATCAGAAAACTATTGCAACTGTCAAGATACAATATTATTGGTCGGGAATGAAGAAATAAGTTGTTGATTTTATTGCTAAATGTTTGGAGTGTCATAAGGTAAAGGATGAGCATAGACACCCAGTTGGTTTGTTGAAACCATTACCCATTCTTGAGTGGAAATGGGAAGTTGTAACAATGGATTTCATCACCAAATTTTCTAGAACACACAAACAACGTGATTCTATTATGGTAGTGGTGTATAAGCTTACTAAAGTTCCCATTTTATTCCAGTAAAGCTCACTCACAAGGCAACCAACATTGTTGATATTTATATGAGAGAAATTGCTCGATTACATGGTATACCCAAGATAATTGTGTTTGACAGAGATCCAAAATTTACATCAAATTTTTGGAAGGGATTATTTAATGGATTGGGAACAAATTTGAATTTTAGCACAACTTATCATCCAGAATCAGATGGACAAATAGAGAGGGTGAATCAAGTGATTGAGGATATGTTGAGGATGTATGTGATGGATAAACCATCAAAATGGGAAGAATACCTACACTTAGTAGAGTTTTTTTATAACAATGGGTATCAAACATCCCTAAAGATGAGCCCATTTGAGGCACTTTATGGCAGAAGGTGAAACACATCGGTAAGCTGGGACAACCTAGTAGATAGAGCAGTAGTTGGGACATAATTACATAGGGAAATGGAAGAGAAAATGTTGAAAATAAAACAAAATTTAAAGGCTTCCCAAGACATGAGGAAGAAAAGCTATGCTGATAAGGGAAGAACTCACAGGGAATTTAAAGTGGATGGCCATGTATTCTTGAAAGTAAAGGCCAACATGAGTTCTCTGAAATTGGGAAATTGTTCAAAGTTGGCAGCTCGTTAATGTGGGCCATTTGAAATCCTAGAGAGGATTGGTCCTATAGCATACATGCTTCCCTTGCCTGCATCAATGTCTATTCATAATGTATTCCATGTATCACTGCTCAAAAAGTATATATCTGATGCTAATCATGTCATTGATTGGAATGTGATTCAGGTGGAGCAAGAAGGTGCCTTTCAAGTGCATCTGATGTGCATATTGGACCAGAAGATCAAACAACTATGGAATCGAGCCATAGAGCTAGTAAAGGTCCAATGGACCTAGTACGGTCCTGAAGATGCAACTTGGGAGCACGATGATGCTATGGGAGCAAAATACCCACATATTTTTGAGGATTTTTGAAATTTTGGTTGAATATGTGTATATATTGCATTGAGGATAATGCATAAATAAGGGGAGGGGAATGTAATACCCCTAGGTCGAACCCCAACTGTAACTCTAAATACAAATGTACTTAAGTTGGTGAGTTGTTGATATAACTTTGCATGCATTTTCCATGGTATAGTGCGCACTAAAATGATGAAGTGTGCACATTCCAAGATACCGCATGCAACAAACTTAAGTGCATGCAATTTTGAGGCCAGAGAGCCTTTGTGTATATGTTGTGTTTTATAGGTTGGTGAGCCAATTATTATAAGATATGAGGCTTCTGTGTTGAATTAGGCCGGAGAGCCTAGATGCTAAAGGCCAATGAGCATATTTCTTGTATATGTCTTATCATTAATATAATACATCAGTGTGTGTACACTGACCATGATAAAAGAGTATGTGGGACTAAACTCCACTAGTTAGGGAAAGGGGGGGGTAAAAGTTAAGGATAAGGGGCTAAGCTAGGGAGCTTAAGCCAAAAAGGAATATTATATTAATATTCATTAAAGTATAAATTATGGGTAATTATTTTATCCAAAGTTCTAAGGATGGGGACAAGTGGGCCAAACTAGTCCTCAACATGACAAGTGTCAAGTTGGGAACATGCATACATATAGTTTGGACATAGTTCATTTTCCATCATTCCATCATCATTCACTCACTCATTCAGTTGTTCTTTGTACCTTCATGTACCTGTATATGTACCTGTACCTGTACCTATACTCGTACCTGTGCATGTACCTGGTTAGCTTAGGAATTGGACTGAAGAAACAAGTTTCCAGGCCCATGTGATATTGAAGAGGTAGGTTGTCAGGCCCGTGAGAAATTCTCTCTAGGTGAGAGAATTGTTGAGAATTGATTTCCCAAAGGTGCCAAACTACAACTAGAGGGCTCTGAGACTTCCTGTCCAGCCAATTGTCGAATCCCTAAAAAGGAAGTGGGGCGGTCGAAGGACTGTTGAGAAGAGAAGGAGCACACTTCCTAGGGTGGGACATGCATGTAAGGAATGAGGGACTGTCGGCTATTAGTTTGAGTTGGCACATGTGACATGGTTTTTCTTGTTGTCTGAGATACATCATCCTGGTTAGGAATTCCTTTACCTGGGTGGATTTTAGTCCCAACTTGGGGGTGACCCATTGTCGAGAGTTTTGAGCAGTGTGGTATAATGTTAGGAGAAACATGGAAGGCCTATACATAGTTGGTAATATTTTTACCAAGATAAGTGTCAATTGTGTGTTAAATTACATGCTTCATTATTATGTATGTGTTTGTTTTTATGGGTTTTTCTTGTGTGTGTTGCATGTGTATTATTATTATAATTCTTTCGTATGAATCTGTGCATTGCAGAATGTATTTGTTTGTTTTAAGTTTTATATATAAAGTTTCGCACGAGTTTCTGTGTGTATATGTTTTAATTTTGTATAGAGTTCAAAAAATTTATGTGGCATAGCCCAATTGGATGTCGAGGATGCTAAAATATGGTATCAATATTGTAGCATCCCCAACATCCAACTAGGTCCATGCACATATTCATACAGATTCATTCTAAGTCGGAGGAAGAGCATGAACAAAACTTGAGGACGATATTACAAGTATTAAGGGAGCATCAATTGTATGCCAAATTGAGAAAGTGTTCATTTTATCAGAAGCAAATTCATTATTTGAGACATATCATTTCAAAGGAAGGTATAGCAATGGACCCTGAGAAGATAGAGGCCATTAGAGGATGGTCAATGCCAAAGAATGTGACAGAGGTCAGATCATTCATGGGCCTTGTAGACTAATATAGGAGATTTATTTATGGATTCTCAAATATTGCACACCCAATCACTTCCTTGCAAAAAAATGGTGTGAAGTTTCAGTGGACATTGGATTGTGAAAAGAGTTTCCAACACTTAAAGCATTTATTATCAAGTGCTCCAATACTAAGGATTGTTGATCCAAATGAAAACTTCATTGTATGCATGGATGCATGTAAAGAAGGGCTTGGTGGAGTCCTCAGTCAAAATGGGTATGTCGTATGCCTTGAATCAAGGAAGTTGAAGGAGCATGAAAAAAACTATGCTACTCATGATTTGGAGATGGCAGCCATAATGCATTCCTTGAAGATGTGGAGGCACTATCTCATGGGAAAAATGTTCGAGTTGAGGACAAACCATAGTGATCTGAAATATTTATTTGATCAACCAACTCTAAATGCCAGGAAAAGTAGGTGGTTAGAATTTCTCAGTGAATATGACTTTGATATAAATCATATCAAAGGGAAAGAGAACAAGGTGGATGATGCACTCAACATAAGAGCGCATGAGTATCATGGTACAACCATTAGCATCTACCAATCAGATTTCAAAGACAAAATCATAGAGGCTACAAAATCAGATTTGCAATACATGGAAATAATAACAAAATTACAATAAGTTGTTTTGCAATAGAAAATTGAAGACTATAAGCTAGAAAATAATGAAATTCTCATAGACAGGGGAAAAACTCACAGGGAATTTAAAGTGGGTGACCATGTATTCTTGAAAGTAAAGGCCAACAAAAGTTCCTTGAAATTGGGAAAGTTTTCAAAGTTGGCAGCTTGCTATTGTGGGTCGTTTGAAATCCTAGAGAGGATTGGGCCTGTAGCATACATGCTTTCCTTGCCTGCATCAATGTCTATTCATAATGCATATGTACATAATGCTAATCATGTCATTGATTGGAATGTGATTCAGCTGGAGCAAGAAGGCGCCTTTCAAGTGCATCAGGTGTGCATATTGGACTAAAAGATCAAGCAGCTCCGGAATCGAGCCATAGAGCTAGTAAAGGTCCAATGGACCTGGTACGGACCTAAAAATGAAACTTGGGAGCATGAGGATGCTATACAAGCAAAATACCCAAATCTTTTTGAGAATTTTTGAAATTTTGGTTGTATATGTGTATATATTGCACTACAATGCATAAATAAGGGGGAGGGGAATGTAACACCCCTAGGCTGAACCCCAAATGTAAATGTAAATGAAAATGTACTTAAGTTGGTGCATTGTTTGATATCATTTTGCATGTACCTTCCATGGTATAGTACGCACATGTATTGCGCACTAAAATGATGAAGTGTGCACATTCCAAGATATCGTGCGCAACAAATTTAAGTGCACATGATTTTGAGGCTAGAGAGCCTTTGTGTGAATGTTGTGTTTTATAGGCTGGTGAGTCATTTATTATAAGCTAGGAGGCTTATGTGTTGAATTAGGTCGGAGAGCCTAGATGCTAAAGACTAGTGAGACTATTTTTTTATATGTAAATATCATTAATATAATACATCGTTGCGTGTCGACCAACCATGATAAAAGAGTATGGGGGACTAAACTCCACTAGTTAGGGAAAGGGGGCTAAAAGTTAAGGATAAGGGGCTAAGCTAGGGAGCTTAAGACAAAAAATAATATTATATTAATATTCCTTAAAGTATAAGGTAAGGATAATTATTTTATCCTAAGTTCTAAGGATGGGGACAAGTAGGCCAAAGTAGTCCTAAACATGACAAGTGTCAAGCTGGGAACATGCATACATATAGTTTGGATTTAGTTCCTTTTCTAAGGATTTCCATCATCATTCACTCACTCATTAAGTTGTCCTCCGTGCCTTCATGTACTTGTATATGTACTTGTACCTGTACCTATACTTGTACCCATACCTATACCTATACATGTACCTGGTGATCTTAGGAACTAGACTGAAGAAGCGGGTTGCCAGGCCCGTGGGATATTGAAGAGGTTGGTTGTTAGGCCCGTGAGCAATTTCTCTCTAAGTGAGAGAATTGCTAGGAATTGATTCCCCAAATATGCCAAATTGCAGCTACAAGGCTCTGAGACTTCCTGTCTAGCCTGTTGTTGAAGCCCCGGAAAGGAAGTGGGGAAACAGAAGGACTGTTGAGCAAAGAAGGGGCAAACTTCCTGGGGTGGGACATGCATTTGGGGAATGAGGAACTGTAGGATGTCAGTTCGAGTTGGCACCTATGACAGAGTTTTTCCTGTTGTCTGAGATACATCAGCCTGGTTAGGAATCCATTTACCTGGGTGGAGTTTAGTCCTAGCTCGGGGGTGACCCACTGCTGAGAGTTTTGAGTAGTGTGGTCTAAGGCTGGGAGGAACATGGAAGGTATGCACGTAGTTGGTGATATTTTTACCAAGATAAGTGTCAATTGTGTGTTAAATTACATGTTGCATTATTATGTATGCATTTATTTTTATGGGTTTTTCCTGTGTGTGCTACATATGTATTTTTATTATTATTCTATATGAATATGTGCATTTGTAGAATGTATTTTTCTGTTTTAATTTTTATATATAAAGTTCCGCAAGAATTTATATGTGTATATGTTTTAATTTTGTATACAGTTCAGAACTTTTATGTGGCATAGCCCAGTTGGATGTTGGGGATGCTACAATATGGTATCAAAGCATATATTCTTATATATTGTTCAATTCTCTTCTCTCTCTTCTCATTTATTTGGATAGCCTTTCTCCTTTGAGTTATTTCAAGCTCTCTATTATTGTGATATTCCAAGTTGCTAATTGTCAAGTTAATCAAAATTGTCCACAAATCAATTTTCATGATATTTTTATAGGCCTTAGACCTCTTGGAAATCCTTTAGTAAAAGTTGAACATGTTAATTAATTTGAAATCATCAGTAGATGATTTGGTTTACTATGTGAATTGGATCCACATCATAACTAACAACCTCCTAGATTTATGTCATGGTATCTACATTGTGATCTCTTTGGCCTTCATTAAATACTATGAACTATTACTGAAATTCAACAAATTGAAAAACTCAAATGAAAATATTTCTAGGATAGCACACACACCAAATGATTCTCCTACATCATCCAAGAACAATGATTTGATGGATATATATAAGAAGGATTTATGTTGTTCATGATTCGAATGGATCCAAAATAATTCTTCTCCAAACTTTGTAAAAAGATTAAATCCTCGAAAAGTTTGAAGTCAATGGTTCAATTTGAATGCCAAAGGCCAAATTAGATCTCATTTTGGTTATATGAAGATGGAGTGAATCACTTGATGATTGGCATTCCAGGGCAACATAATAATACATATTGCTTGTTTGATGCAAACAAACAACATAAGAGTTGGCAAAAATGCATCTTGGAAAGAAGGATGTAGTAGTAGAAGGATGAGGACTTGGAATGAAGCAAATTGCTCAAAGATCAAAGGATGAAGATGATTTCAAGATTTTCCATGAGAAGCAAAGATTGTTTCTAAGGCAACCCAATCTAGAAAATATTCAACAATGGTGTGTAATTCTTGTTTGTAAGAATCAATTATTTTAATTCCATAGAAGCATCCATGTTGATAAGAAAGATGGGCCATAAGCCTACCATTTACGGATCGGTTAATGGCAATCATTTATATGTACTTACCTCAGAAAAGATGGATTATGACTTTGAAGTAACACAACGTTGCACTGAAAATCTTAATGATATGTCTTATAGTTTTTTAATAGAATATATTACATATGGAATTGCATATTATTCTTCATAGTGGATTCTAGTGACTATGAATACACCAACATTTTTTTATGACAACGGTGAGTCTCCACCCGCCTCATAATGTTTTCTTATTTACTCTTAACATGCATATATGGAATCTGGTTATTTTCCATCTTCACCTTCACATACCCATTTTAACATAGTTACCAACTTAACGAGAAGTCTCCAGAGTTCTCGTTTTTCAAAGGTTGCATTTTTTACCCCCATTTCAAAAAATGGTTCTACCGGTAGCACCATATTTTGAAACGGGGTAAAAAATGGGACCTTCGAAAGACAAAAACTCTACTGGTAGCACCCTTTTTTTTGCAGTGGTTAAAATTTGGACCCATTCAGATCCGTTACGTTGACAACTTATGTCATTGTGGACAAAGACCTTAAAATTGACCCTTGAATCGAAAAGCGGTGCTACCAGTAACACCAATTTTTTTTGAGTTAAAATTATCATTTAATTAAAAGTGTGGGCTCAACGACAATGACTACCATCATCGATAAACAACTCAAAATCGACTCCTAAATCATTGCTTAAAAATTATTTTTATACTTTTTAAAAATTTACATTAAAAAAATAAAGAAATTTAAAAAAAAGAAAACTAAGAGTTGGTTTTTTAAAAAGTAAAACAAAAAACAACCATTTTTGTTAGAAAATTTGTAAGCGGAATTTAATGTTTTTTAAAGAAAATTTAAAAAAACTACGAAAAAAAATTAATTAAAAATGTTTATTTTTTAAGTTAAAAAAAGTAAAAAAAAAAATATAAAAGAAAATTGAAAAAAACTTTTAAATAAAAAGTTAAAACTAAAAAAGAAAGAAAAAACCCAAAAATTATATATATATATATATATATATATATATATATATATATATATATAATTTGGAAAAATAAAAATAAATAAATAAATAAACAATTTAATTTGTTTTTTTGAAAAAGATGTAAAGAAATTGAAAAAAAATTAAAAATATATTAAAAAACTAAAAAACCTAGATTGAAATACAAAATTTAATAAAAACTTAAAAGAAAAGAAAAAAACTTATACACAAAAAGTGAGCGTGAAATAGAAAAACTTATACACAATATTTTAAAAAAAATGAAAAAAACTTTTAAAAAATTCATATTTTATAAAGGACAACATTGAAGAACTCTATCATAATTTTAGAACTACCCTTTCCACTTCTATTAACAAGTTCTCTTTCGAAGTATCCTATAAAAAGAATAATATAACGACCAACCCTTCGTATGATAAAGAATGTAAAATTGTTAGGAAAGCCATTAGGGATGCCTCTAATGAGTCATTAAAACTCGATAAGATCAATACATACAAAGCCCTAATTAAAAGGGAAAAAAAAGGTAGTATATCAATAAAAGGCAAGAGCAACTTTCACAACTATATAAGCTGGATCCTAAGAAGTTTTGGAACCAAATTCTAAACCGCAATACTAAAGAAAATAATAGGATTCGCTTAAGGGATTGGAAATCCTACCTTAAAAATATTTACGAGTTCCCTAATGCCATGGACACCATTCCTATTGTCCCTACAAAGGAATAAGTTTTTTCTTTAGATGACATAGAGTTTGGGGTTAAGCGGCCTGCAAATGGGAAAGCTAAGGACATTAAAGGCTACCAAGCTGGAATTTTTAAAGTCAGAGGGCCTATCCTTATCCCTCATATACACAAGTTATTCAATTTAGTAGTCAAGCAGGGATTCCCTAAACCCTGGACGCAAAGCCTTGTTATCCCCCACTTTTAGGGATAACTAGGAGATCATGTCTCGAGGCCCACGGGTCCTAGACATGGAGTACCGAGAGCAGGATTGACTTTGGCATGGCCTTGGAGGGCCCATCTTCTCTTTCTTCCAGCACCTTTGTCTTGTCAACAACAACAACATCCATCACCATCGGCTTGTTCTTGTGTCGGATATGGTTCTTGCTCCATGAAGTAATTAGTCCGAGTATCATGGTATGTGTCACTTTTGATCATCGAAACCTTTAATATGTGCATTTCATTCCTTTTGTTTCTAACAAATGCTTGGATCTTACACTCACCCACTTGACCATGTCTGGGGGGATTGACAGGATGACTTAGTAAGCCTGAGTCCTTAGGTTTTGGTTTGCCACTGGGGGGATTTATGAAAAGCCATCGTTCGCTCCCTTCACAGTACCAATTTTTCATCTTGCTTCCCGCTCATCAATCCCACTCAACTTATCCAGGCAATGGATGACCTATTTACGGGATTGCACCTTACCTTGTGGGAAGAAGGGGATAAAGGCCCAGAAGGTAAAATCAAGTTAGCAAAAGATAAAAAGCCTAAAACAAAACCTCGAGATGCTTCACCCAGGGATCCCCGAGAAAGCAATAAAAAGATTCTCAGCAAGAAACAAGAGGGACCCGTAAGAAATAATAAAACAAGACCTAGTCAGAGCATAGGGGGTCTTATCACGAGCCAACCTATTAGGTCCATGGGTACCTAGAAGTATGACATTAGCACCAGCTAGTTACCATGCCAGGGTAGTGACCTTTGGTTGCATGGCCAAGGGAAAGGGGGTCTCATCACAAGCCAACCTTATCATTTCTATGAAAGTACTTGTGGGTAACATTGTCACCATTGGTCACCACACCAGGACAGTGTCCCTTAATTAGCCATCTTGAAGAAAAAAGAAATATAAAAATAAAAAAGAATAAAAGAAAGCATAAAGGCATTGGGCTTGGAAAATTTTACATCCAGGATAGGTGCAGCTCGCCTTCTACAAAGGCACCCATAGGTAAAACTTTTCATTCTATGCCCTTACCTCACACACTTGCTTGGACATCCTTTGACCACATCACCCAGTTACATGGCTTGGATGAGGTCTCTTCCAGAAACTTTCCTTTTCCAGTGGGCACTAGCCCAATAGGATACCTTGTCTTTTTCTCCAAACTTGTATTGCAGGCTTGTGTAATGTCTTTGAGCTTTTAGCTGATGTATTAGGGATTTTATGCACATGTTTAATAATATTGATGATGAGACGTGATTGACATTGTTATGATCCTTGTGACTGATGAGCCCATGGAGGGCGTACCTTTTGATGTACAGGATCATGCTCGACTAACAGGTACCATTTTGGACTAGTACACATGGGGAGATGATCAGTTCGGACCTCCATGGGGATGAAGAGCCCATCATATGGATGTTGAGACCCCATTAGGGGGCAGAGACAGGATAGAGATGAATTAGGGGTTTTCCACCGGAGAAGAAGAGCATGTTCCACCAGCAGCACCTTGGTTGAGCTTGACCTAAGGGGATTGCCCCTTTTTCAGTGGAATGTTGGCCTTGGAAGGCCTAGGACATCACCCATCATGACCATGATGTCATCTAGCCTTATGGACGTCTTGGGAGACAGACTGGGCAGTATTGACATGTGTGCTAGGTTGGAGAAGCCCAAGGAGGGATAACATTTTGCTCCAGGATTCTCCATGTGCCCTAGAAGGGGCTAACGTCTACCTTAGAGGGGATTGATGTCTCTTTTCAACTTGATTAGGGTTTTAATTTGAAATTTTAATGTAAAAACAATATGATTTGGTATTTTGGCCTTGTTGGCCTTTTTCATGACCTAAAATGTAAATTTAGGTCATGGTACTATATAAATAAAGGATTTTTACCTTCATTTTTTCATCATCTCTCACTCACTTCATAGTGAGGTATGAAACTTGCGCCCTCTTTTGGGTTATTGTCTGAATTAGTGATGCACAGTTGTTGAAGGAGGATTTTCTTGGCATGTTTTGGCATTTCTCTTGATGGAAGGTGTTACAACTAGGGTTTGCAATGTTATTTCTTGGTGATATGTAAGTTTTTTTCTACAAAACTTCTTGAATGAATGGTTGCATTTTTATTTCTTTCATGTGTTTGTAATTTTGCTGAACAAAACCGTAGGTGACAAGCACACAAGTAGGTCCTTGTCTCATGTCCCCATTGAGAGATATTTTTCAGCCATTGTTGAAGAAAGAGAGAGCCTAGTCATAGCTACACTCTTATTTCTTCTTCCTTTTGCTAGCCGTACCATCTAGTAGCTGAGAAGAAGGAGACACCTTAAGCCTAGGTATTCTACACTTTGGGCCAATTTATTCTACGGTTTGATGAAAGAGCTTTGTTGTAGCAACACTCTACTTCATTAGATCTTCTTGTCTTATCTTTATACTTCATCATTTAGCTAGTCGTCCTATCTTTGACTCCTTTAGCTCTTGCGTTCTCCACTATTTGACTCCATTAACCCTAAGGCACTGATCTAAAGACCCCTTGCACTGAAGTGAACTTGATCACAAACTATTTTCAATACATTGAACAAAACCCTAACTTCACTAACCCTAGCCTAAACTAACCTTCTAGCCCTAAGTGTTGTTGTCATCTCCTGAGATTAACACCTTTGTGCAGTTAGATGTTTTCTTTAGAAGCAAATGTATGGCGATTAAGGGAATTAATTTAATGAAGTGTTGGTTTATTGCTTTGAATTCCACATCATTTCAGCTTTTATTGATGAAGTGACATAATTTTATTGTTATTGAGAAACATTGACTTCGTCAATATTTATTACCAAATTGCTTATAAGTTTATCAGATAGTTCTTGATTTATATGAAGTACTAACCCATTGATCAAAGCTTGCATATATCAATTTATTGTTACTTTGTCTTAGGCAGGTGTATCTCTTTGGGGTTTTACTTCATTATTGGATGTTTAGCCAGGACTATCTATTTGGTGGTGACTTGTGGGGGGGAAAAGCTATCCTTGTCTTATAATCCTTTCCCTCCTCAAAACCCCGGGTCATTAGGGACGTCTCCCCTGGGCTTCACGTCCTTAAAAAGAAAGAACCATCCCATCATGGTGACATTGGGTGGGATAGATTCATGTTACGCCGGTTTGACCTTCAAACCTTAAGCCTTCTATCCTTGCTACAAACTACGTGATAACATTTTGTCGTCGCTGTTGGGGAACACTAAGTCAAAACTTCCTCAGATGATAAATTTTTCGGTAAGCTTTGCCTTTAGAGTCTTTATCTTACAAACTTACCTGGTGGCTCCACTTTGGGTGTTTTCCCTTATCTTTTGATAGTTTCAAGAAAATTATCTGGTGACTCCACTGATGACGAAGCCAACAATGACTTCACAATGGGATCCCGGGAACTACAAGCCTTTGGGCATGAGTAACATCCCGGGATATCCTCGACAAATTCCCTTTGAATATAGAAATTTGTTCCCTGGATTCATTGGTGGTGATAGAGAGAGAGCTGACTATCACATGAGAAACTTCTAGAATTTCTTCCTATCCTACCCTGTCGATGATTATGCTGAAGACGTGGTCATGAAACTTTTCTCTGCCACTCTTTATTTCAATGCTAAAGAATGGTATGAAAACCTCCCTGATGCTAGCATCAGGACTATGGAGCAATTTGAGGAAACCTTTCTCAAGAGATGGGGTATCTAGCTGGAAGACATCCCAGTTGTATTAGAAGAAATCGAGCATATAAAGCAAGTTGTGGATGAAACTGTCAGAGACTTCCAGGATAGATTTGAGAACATGCTATATCAAATTCCTAAAATTCATCATCCCAAGGAGAGATACCTTGTCCATCTCTTTATTCGTGCACTTTTGGGATATCTGAGTTTTCCCCTTGATAAGATAGCCCCAAGGACACTTGATGAAGCCTACAACATGGCTGCAAGGATTGAGGAAAGCATCTCCTTGTCTAAGATAAGATGCCTCTTTAACTTAGGTACCCTCAATAGGGAAAGTTTGTTTTCCCTTGAGAACTTCATTGTTGATTTCCAAGAAGAAAGGGAACAAACCACAGATTGACAAGGGATTGTTGAAGACATAGTTGAGGAGCCAGAACCTAATGATGAAGTATCAACATACCCTCATCTTAATGAAGCGATCCACAAGCCTTCTCCACCTACACAACAACAAGATGATGAGGTCATTTTCTTTCCTTTTCAAGATTTTGATGATACCTTGTTTCATGATCCAGAGAGTGATGGAGAAATGGAATCCCTTAATGAAGAGCAACTTCCTTATTGTACAACCAAATATGAAGGGGAAACCCATGAGGATAAGACCATAATGCATGCTAAAAACACTGAAGTCCTCGAAGCTCCTGCACAAGAAGAAAATGTAAGTAACCTTCCTCTCCAAGATTTCAATGATTGTCTACTTTATGATTTGGGAAAAGAGGAGGAAATGAGTGAGATTTTGAATGTTTTGAACCCTCCATGTTATGATATTGATATTGACATAGTTGACATTGATGAGTTCATACATGTTGGGAGACGTAGGTGGGATGTTGTTGGTTATGATATGGATCCCATCTATGACATAGAGAGTCATCTCCAAGTATTGCCTTTGCAATTATCACAGCAAGTTACTCGTGACCAGTGGCAACAAGGAGATGAGATTTTTACCGATGCTCCCCAAACACCCAAGGTTGACCAAGTACCATATTTTCCTGACAATCTTCGGTCTTACCTTGAGGACTTTGATGAGTACTCCTCTGAGAACTTATATTTATCCTATGAAAATGACTATCAGCCACCATTGTGCTCATATTTTGATAGGAGTAAGAACATTGTTTGCCTAAGGAAGGATTCTCATGACTTTTTCCTCTGACCACCTGTTATTACTTTACCTTGTTGTTTTATTAAAGGTGTAGTTGGGAAGGTACATATTTTATATTGATTTTCCTCTTAATAAAACCCTCTATTCCAAGGGTTGGTTGGATACTATAAGTTTGAGTCTGTCATCTCGGTTTTCCAACTTTCCCTTGACAGTTTGTCATTCGTTTGCTAGATCTTTGTCAATCCCTTCCTTGAATTCAGAGCATGAGGATGTCCTAGGTAGTCATTTTGTGGACCTTTCAAGTTAGTTCTCTGAACCTTGGAATTTTCATGACCCTTTAATGAAGTGGATTCAGTAATTTTCTTTCAAGTTGACTTGGCATGGTTTTATCCCTCCCACCTGCCTCCATGAGTTAGACTTTGTGATCTCTGATGATATGATGTATATTCTAACCCATGAAATTTTTGTTCTTGACTTATCACTATTTTGGTCTATGATGAAGCACAAAGGCAGGTATTGTGGGATGTTGTTGGATTGGCTTCACTGGTTGTTTGACTACACCCAACATCCAACCAACAGGTAAGTACAGGTAAGTGTTTTTCTTTACATTTACATTATCGATTGTTTTATTTTTGTTTATATATATCTATATATGTTGGGGTGGCATTACCACCCCAATTTGTTACTGAAGATTGCTATTGAGATCAAGAAGGTAAAAAAGTTATGCCAGAGATGTTGAGGTTCTCATGCGCTCTACAGTGAGCACATGTCCCTAAGTTGGAGCTAGATGTTATCCCCCACTTTTAGGGATAACTAGGAGATCATGTCTCGAGGCCCACAGCTCCTAGACATGGAGTACCGAGAGCAGGATTGACTTCGACATGGCCCTGGAGGGCCCATCTTCTATTTCTTCCAACACCTTTGTCTTGTCAAGAATAACAACATCCATCACCATTGGCTTGGTCTTGTTTCAGATATGGTTCTTACTCCATGAGGTAATTAGTCTGAGTATCATGGTATGTGTCACTTTTGATCATCAAAAACTTTAATATGTGCATTGGATTCCTTTTGTTTCTAACAAATGCTTGAATCTTACACTCTCCCACTTGACCATGTTTGGAGGGATTGACAGTATGACCTAGTAAGCCTGAGTCTTTAGGTTTCGGTTTTCCACCAGGGGGATTTCTGAAAAGATATTTCCCGCTCACTTCACAGTACCACTTTTTCATCTTGCTTCTCGCTCATCTATCCCACTCCACTTGTCCAGTCAATGGATGACCTATGGGAAGAAGGGGCTAAAGGCCCAGACGGTAAAAGCAAGTTGGCAAAAGATAAAAATCCTAAAACAAAACCTCGAGATGCTTCGCCCAAGGATCCCCGAGAAAGCAATAAAAAGCTTCTCAGCAAGAAACAAGAGGGACCCGTGAGAATTAATAAAATAAGAACTAGTCAGAGGATAGGGGGTCTCATCACGAGCCAACCTATTAGGCCCATGGGTAGCTAGCAGTATGACATTACCACCAGTTGGTTACCACGCCAGGGTAGTGACCTTTGGTTGCATGGACAAGGGAAAGGGGTTCTCATCACGAGCCAGCCTTCTCATTTTTGTGAAAGTACTTGTGGGTAACAATGTCACCACTGGTCACCACGCTAGGGAAATGTCCCCTGATTAGCCATATTGAAGAAAAAATTAATATAAAAATAATAAATAATAAAAGAAAGAATAAAGTCATTGGGCTTGGAAAAATTTTCATCCAGGACAGGTGTAGCTTGCCTTCTACAAAGGCACCCACAGGTAAAACTTTACATTCTCTTCCCTTATGTAACCCACTTGCTTGGAAATTCTTTGACCACATCACCCACTTACATGGCTTGGATGAGGTCTCTTCCGGGAACTTTCCTTTTCCAGTGGGCACTAGCCCAATAGGACACCTTGTCTTTTTCTCCAAACTTGTATTGCAGGCTTGTGTAATGTCTTTGAGATTTTCACCGATGTATTAGGGATTTTATGCACATGTTTAATAATATTGATGATGAGACGTGATTGACATTTCTATGATCCATGTGATTGATGAGCCCATGGAGGGCGTATCTTTTGATGTGTAGGATCATACCCGATGGAAATGTACCATTTTGGATCGGTACACATGGGGAGATGAATCAGGGGATTTGTACTAGAGAAGAAGAGGATGTTCCACCATAGGCACCTTTGTTGAGATTGACCTAGGGGGATTGACCCTTTTTCAGTGGAACGTTGGCCTTGGAAGGCCTAGGATGTCACCCATCATGACCATGACATCATCCAACTTTATTGACATCTTAGGAGACATACTGGGCAGTATTGACACGTGTGGCAGGTTGGAGAAGCCCAAGGAGGGCTAACGTTTTGCTCCAGGATGCTCCATGTGCCATAGAAGGGGATAGCGTCTCCCTTAGAGGGGCTTGATATCTCTTTTCATCTTGATTAGGGTTTTAATTTGACATTTTAATGTAAAAACAATATGATTTGGTATTTTGGCCTTGTCGGCATTTTTCATGACCTAAAATGTAAATTTAGGTCATAGAACTGTATAAATGAAGGATTTTTACCTTCATTTTTTCATCATCTCTCACTCACTTCATAGTGAGGTATGAAATTTACGCCCTCTTTTGGGTTGTTGGCTGATTTAGTGATGTGCACTTGTTGAAGGAGGATTTTCTTGGCATGTTTTTTCATTTCTCTTGATGGAAGGTGTTACAACTAGGGTTTGCAATGTTATTTCTTGGTGATCTGTAAGTGTTTTTATGAAACACTTCTTGAATGAATGGTTGTAGTTTTATTTATTGCTTATGTTTGTAATTTTGCTGAACAAAACCATAGGTGACAAGCACACAAGTAGGTCCTTGTCTCATGTCCCCATTGAGAGAGATTTTCAGCCATTATTGAAGAAAGAGAGAGCCTAGCCGTAGCTACACTCCTATTTCTTCTTCCTTTTGCTAGTCATACCATCTAGGAGATCAGAAGAAGGAGACTCCTTAAGCCTAGTTCTTCTACACTTTGGGTCGATTTCTTCTAGGGTTTTATGAAAGAGCCTTGTTGTAGCAACACTCTGCTTCATTAGACCTTCTTGTCTTGGCTTTATACTTCATCATTTAGCTAGTCGTCTTGGCTTTATACTTCATCATTTAGCTAGTCGTCTTGCCTTTGCCTCCTTTAGCTCTTGTGTCCTCCACTATTTGAATCCATAAACTATTTTCACAAACTGAAGTGAAATTGATCACAAACTATTTTCAATACATTGAACGAAACCCTAACTTCACTAACCCTAGCCTAAACTAACCTTCTAACCCTAAGTGTTGTCGTCATCTCCTGAGATTAACACCTTTGTGCAGTTAGATGTTTTCTTTATAAGCAAATGAAAGGTGACTAAGGGCATTAATTTAATGAAGTGTGGGTTTATTGCATTGAATGCCACATCATTTCAACTTTTATTGATGAAGTGACATAATTTTATTGCTATTGATAAACATTGACTTCGTCAATATTTATTACCAAATTGCTTATAAGTTTATCAGATAGTTCTTGATTTATATGAAGTACTAATCCATTGATCAAAGCTTGCATATATCAGTTTATTGTTGCTTTGTCTCAGGAAGGTGTATCTCCTTGGGGTTTTAGTTCATTATTGGTTGTTTAGCCAGGACTATTTGTTGGTGGTGACTTGTGGGGGGGAAAAGCTATCCTTGTCTTATAATTCTTTGCCTCCTCAAAACCCCAGGTCACCGAGGACGTCTTCCCTGGGCCTCACCTCCCTAAAAATAAAGAGCCATCCCATCATGGTGACATTGGGTGGGATAGGTTCCTGTTACGCCAGTTTGACCTTCAAACCTTAAGCCTTTTATCCTTGCTACAAACTTCGCAATAACAAACCTCATTGTTCCTATTTTAAAAAATGAGGATAGAAACATTCCCTCTAATTATAGGACCATTATGATTAGCCCGATTTTAGCCAAGCTTTATGGAATTATTTTAGAAAACAAGATTATCCTTTTGCTAGAAAATCACGGTAAAAGAGCTATAGGCCAGACCAGGTTTAGGAGATATCATTCAAATGTGGACCATCTTGTTACCTTTAGGATCATTACAGAGGAGTTCCGCAATACTAAAACCAATCTTTTTTGTTGTTTTGTTGACTTTAGAAAAGCTTTTGACATGGTTACTAGGAAAAACCTTTGGAATAGGTTGGAAGAGATAAAAGTGCCTCTCGAGTTGAGGGTTGTTGCAATAAGGATGTATGAGAACGTTATTTCTAAGTTTAAAAACACCGAGGACTGGTCAAAAGAGATTAACAACAATATCATAGTCAAACAAGGTTGTCCATTGTCCCCTAACCTTTTTGACATATACATTGACAAGTTAGAAGATTGCTTGGAAAAAGCAGGTTGTGTTGGCCCTACTCTCACTGGTATAGTCATCAATCTTCTTCTTTATGCCAATGATATCGTTCTTATGGCAAGGAGTCCGCATGATATTGAAAGCCAACTAAGAATATTCAAGGATTTTTGCTCCAATATGGATATGACTGTTAACACTGATAAGACTAAGGTTATGATTATTAAATCCAATAACATCCCTTATGATACCTTTGTATATGACAACAACAACTTGGAGGAAGTGAATTCATACAAATATCTTGGAATTGATATTCACCACAAGCTCAATTGGAATTATAGCATTGAGAAAAGGATTATTGGGTGATGGAAAGCTTATTATGGGCTTCAAAACAATTGTAAATCACCTGATCTTTGTAGTTGGGATAAGAATAAACTCCTCTTTGAGACTCTTGTTACACCTACTATTCTTTATGGATGTGAAGTCTGGGGTTATAGTATCTCTCGTGAATCCTGGAGAAAGATAGAGCAAATACAAAATAATTTTATAACCTATAATCTCAAAATTAAAGGAAATACACCCTATCCCATCCTCCTCTTTGAAACAAGCCTCTCCCCCATTCAGAGCATGGCTATGACTAGATACATAATGTATAAGAACAAGTTAAACAACATGGAATACAAGAGTCTTCCTAAAATTGCTTCAAAATCGAGTCATAACCATCATCGAATCAAGCAAGGATGGCATAAAGATGCCCAGTCTTGGCTAAACTATTGGGGAATCATGGAAGACACCATTTTGCAAAATAAAGATACTATTCAAAAAAATTTCAAATCAAAATTTAAGGAGAAAATGTGGTGTGATAAAGAGTTAGAGGAAAAAATAAAATTAAGGTATTATAAGGATGTAATCAACCCTAATCTATAAGATCAAAATTATCTATCTGTTTTTCCAAGTGTAAAGAAAAAAATAAGCATTGCTAAGATAAGAACACATTCTCACAAGCTCCATAGTGAAACTGGGCATTGGTCAATTCCTAAAACGCCATGGGATGAAAGAGTGTGTCACCTTTGTGACACTAAGAAGGTTGAAGATGAAAAACACTTTCTCTTAGATTTTCCAGCCTATACCCATATTAGATCTCATTTTCAAAATATTTGTCACTATACCAACCTTCCTAACCTCTTAACTCAACACAAGTATGGTGATGTTGGAAAGCTTCTTTTAATGCTTTTCGAGCACAGAATTTTTTTTTTAAAGAATCACTTACCCTCTTAAGGTATGACTGACCAATTTGGTCTTAGTGGACATTAATCATCATCATCATCATCATAATTTTAACACATTAAAATAAAATATTTAAAAAATAAAATGAAATAAACACTTATAAAAAAAATTATTTCAAAACTAAATCAAAAGTAATAAAAACTTTGTTTAAAAAACCATTTTTAAAATAACTTGTATGAATTTGTGCATGGGGGGGGTGCTCGACATTGCCCCATCCCCAAAGGACCAGACCTTAGCTCGTGGGGACTGGGGCGATGTCATACATCACCCCCCACGACACCCATGACGCCCAGCCAACCCAATTTGTTAATATTTTTAGAATATTTTTATTTTAGATATTTTTTTATTGAATTTATTTCGTTTTTTTGTGCTTTTGAAGTTTTTGTTTTTCATTTTTTTTTACGTTTTTAAGGCATTTTAATGATTCGTTTTTACAA
>ML814379.1:66967-78428 GCA_009831015.1 Picea engelmannii | reverse complement strand
TTTTTTTGTGTGAAAGCAAATAAACAAATTTCATTTTCATGTCTTAGTGAGCTTTGAGATTTAAACCTATTTTATCCAACAATTAAAAATTGGATTGAAAGAATAATAAGAACTATTTGGATTTACATTGATAAGACATAAAAAGTACGTTTATGTTTTACAAGAATATTGTAGAGGTAAAATATCAAATGAGTCATGGTGATATCAAGTTCCAAAGGTATTTTATGTGAAATCTTCTTTATCTTTTGTTTCACTCTTCAAATGAAAAGAAAAAGGTTTTCGGGCCTCGATGAGGGTAGTTGATACGTCAACTTCCCGGGGGTGCAACGTTTACATACAATCTTTGTTTGGGGTGCTAGATACATCGTTGGGAAGGTCTAACTGAGAAGAAGGATTTTCAACTGACCGGATAAGTGACCTAAGTAGTCACCTGGGCCTCAAATACCCCAAAAAACATCGTTTAGGGCCTCAAAACAACCCGGGAAGTTTGAAACCCGAAAAACTATCGAAAAAATGCCAAGATGGAAAACTATTTTTTGAGCCCGTGGAATAGGTGGGTGGTCACCGATATCCACTTGTATCATGTATTTTGTCACTGATGAATGATGGAAATCCACTCAAATACCTAAGAATCTTAACTGTCTCATCCTTGATGAAAGAAACATACTTCAACAGTTCTAAAAACCTTCTTTCATATTCATCTATGGTCATACTCCCAAATTTGAGTTCAAAGAACTCTTTCATTTTCTTGTCAAAGTATCTCTTAGTCAAATATTTATTTTCAAAATACTTATTGAATTCCTTCCAAGTAATATTTTTCTCTTTAATGTGTTGCAGCTCCACAATCTGATCCCACCAATGGATGTCTTTCCCTTGAGTTGATAGATGGAAATTATTCCTTCTATACGAGAAGAATAATTATCCAATTGAAAATAATTTCTCATGCCTAGCAACCATGCCTCTGTATATTCATCCTTCTTGTGCTCACCATCAAATGTAGGAGGTTTGATTTTGTTCATTTATCCTTGTAGCTCATCCACCCCAGACCTCTTATGCTTCTTGACAGGGGATGGACTTGAGATGATGTGTGCTCTCCTATTGGAATGCCTTGGGAAGTGATGGTGATGTTTGGTAACACTTATTGTTCTTGTTTTCTCATCAGGAGACCTATGACTTCCTGATTTTCTTGAGCCACTCTTCTTATCCAATTTATTTTCTATTATGTTCAAGCTCTACATTAACTTCATGTTGAAGTCCTCTTGTTGCTCCTTGGTTTTCATAATCCTTTCATTATCAGCCTTGTAATTTTGGACATCCTTTTGAAAAATTTTAATGGTCTCTACCATATTCATGTTTTCTTCCTTTCCTTCTCCATGACCATTTTAGTTTGTTCCTTCAATTCCCATATGAACATCCATCCCTCTGATCTCATATTCCTAACTATATTCTCCATGTGTATCTTCCATCCCTATGCACTCTGTGTTGATTCTGATCTGATTTAGTTGTTGTTAACTCTACAAAATGTGCAGCCAACGAAACTTTGTCAAGTTAACCATTTCAACAATTTCATGAAAATATGAACCATTCTGGTTCAATAATATATCAGACTTCTTTCTTCTAATTTTTTGTCAAATTGTCTACTTAGATCAATTTGTTGGGTAATAATTATATTCTACTATTCAAGACCTTTCCAATTCCTTCTTCCATGCTCAATTTTGATTCTTGAGCAGGAAGTTATGGTTATTTGAAAATTATCCATTAATTCTTTTGTTCACACTTCAACTTGGTGCAAATTTGCGTTGTGATTATGCATTTTTGCACCTACTCCATTAGATTTTTGGTAGGAGTTCAATTGGGTTTCTTCATATACATATTTTGAACAGTATGCCCAAGTTTCACCTCTTTTTGGGTTCTGGGATGCTAGTTACATCTTGCTGAAGTTCTAGGCCAATTAGTGTTTTTGGTCTGGAATGCTATAGGTACCTTCTTTGCCATCTTAAACATTTTTAACATGCCCATAATTTTAATTCAGCTATAGGAATTTCTATGGTTCAATAGATTTCCATAGACTCCTCCTATGCCTCAATCTGATTCTGGAGCATAAAGTTATGTCCCTTCAAATTTAGTTGGGTCTTAAAATTTACCCTTCATTGTTTGTCCCTTAACTTCCTCATAAAATCTCTGTATGACGAATGGCTTACACCATTAGAAAACTCTCTCTGGGTTCTGCATTTGAGATGCAAAGATAGAGTGTACCTTGGTACACTTTGTTCTCATGGTTTTTGAGTATCTAAAAATGTTGTTTAAGCCTCAAAAACGCGTTGAAAAAATATGACCTTCAAACAATATAAAAATGTCGCAGAAATTCACTGGTTTCTGCTATCATAGACCATCCAAACGACTTCACATGCACAAATTTGAACATGTACGCCCATATTTAGCATGCACAACAACACCATAAGGTAGTGCATGCTCCATGTACCCACAACCAATGTGGATCACTTCTATGTCGCGCAAATAACTAGTGTGCACTACTTTTTTGTCATGCGCCAATATCTACTGACAATTTTGGTTCATGCACTAATACTTGTTGCACACAATTGTTTTGTCACATGATAATATTTCATGCACATTTCACTCTACGTGTTGCACCAGGCCAAAGTTTAGTACACTCCCACTGTGCACCAGTACTCCACATGCACCATTAATTAAATTGTCACACGATAGGAATATTCAACATACATGCATTGCATACCCACATTGTGTGCACACCAACAACATTCCTCTATGCTCTGCCAATACTGCACACACCACGCATGATAATATTACTCATGCACCACCCAATCCGCACTGCACAGTGCTAAATTTAGTACGCGCATCTGCGCACTATTATTTTTCCACGCTTCCCTAGTCTTACTTCGCGCAGTGCCAAATTTAAGTGCGCACACCGTTATTTTTTGCGCATTACCACTATGCACCGCATAGTGCAAAATTGAAGTGTGCACACCAGCACACCAATATTTTTTATGAATTACCACTCTGCACCGCACAACGCCAAATTTAAGTGCGCACACCCGCACACCAATATTTTTCACGCATTACCACTCTTCAGTGTGCGACACCAAATTTAAACGCACAGACCCGCACACCAATATTTTTTGCGCATTACCACTCTGCACCACACAACGATAAATTTAAGTGCGCACACCCGCACACCATTATTTTTTGCGCATCCCAACTTGTACTCCGCAACACCAAATTTTAGCGCACGCAACCACACACCCTTATTTTCCACACATAACAAACTTTTCACCTTGCATCACACTTTTTTAGTTCGCACACTTGTGCACATTCATTTTTATGTACATCAATTCCTCGTGAATTCCGCTGCAGAAATTGGGGCTTTTGCCAAACGTTTTCCCAATTTTCACCATGGACATTCTGCAATTATAAAAGTTGTTCAATTTCACTCCGTCAACACCCATTCAACCTCTGCAACAACTGTAATTCAATATGACTAGGAAAAGCAGGTGGTTAGAATTTCTCAGTGAATATGACATTGATATAAATCATATCAAAAGGAAAGAGAACAAGGTGGTTGATGCACTTAAAAAAAGAGTGCATGAGTTGCATGCTACAACCATAAGCATGTACCAATACAAAGACAAAATCTTGGAGGCTGCAAAATTAGATTTGCAATACAAAGAATCAGTGGCAAAATTACAGCAAGGTATTTTGCAACAGAACATTAAAGACTATAAGGTAGAAAATGATGAAATTCTCATATATAGGGACAAAATTTATGTATCAAATTCCTAGGAATTGAAAATTTTGATATTGAGAGAAATGCATATTGTACGTTATGTTGGGCACCCAGGTTATCAGAAAATTATTGCAACTGTCAAGATACAATATTATTGGTCGGGAATGAAAAAATAAGTTGTTGATTTTATTGCCAAATGTTTGGAGTGTCAAAAGGTAAAGTATGAGCATAGACATCCAGTTGGTTTGCTACAACCATTACCCATTCCTGAGTGAAAATGGGAAGTTGTAACAATGGATTTCATCACCAAATTTTCTAGAACACACAAACAACATGATTCTATTATGGTAGTGGTGTATAAGCTTACAAAAGTTGCCCATTTTATTCCAGTAAAGCTCACTCACAAGGAAACCAACATTTTTGATATTTATATGAGAGAAATTGCTCGATTACATGGTATACCCAAGATAATTGTGTCTGACAGAGATCCAAAATTTACATCAAATTTTTGGAAGGGATTATTTAATGGATTTGGAACAAATTTGAATTTTAGGACAACTTATCATCTAGAATTAGATGAACAAATAGAGAGGGTGAATCAAGTGATTGAGGATATGTTGAGGATGTGTGTGATGGATAAACCATCAAAATGGAAAGAATACCTACACTTAGTAGAGTTTTATTATAACAATGGGTATCAAACATCCCTAAAGATGAGCCCATTTGAGGCACTTTATGGCAGAAGGTGAAACACTCTGGTAAGCTGGGACAACCTAGCAGATAGAGCAGTAGTTGGGACATAATTACTTAGGGAAATGGAAGACAAAATGTTGAAAGTAAAACAAAATTTAAAGGTTTCCCAAGATAGGAAGAAAAGCTATGTTGATAAGGGAAGAACTCACAGGGAATTTAAAGTGGGTGGCCATGTATTCTTGAAAGTAAAGGCCAACATGAGTTCTCTGAAATTGGGAAATTATTCAAAGTTGGCAACTTGTTAATGTGGGCCATTTGAAATCCTAGAGAGGATTGGGCCTGTAGCATACATGCTTCCTTTGCCTGCATCAATGTCTATTCATAATGTATTCCATGTATCATTGCTCAAAAAGTATATATCTGATGCTAATCATGTAATTGATTGGAATGTGATTCAGGTGGAGCAAGAAGGTGCCTTTCAAGTGCATCTGATGTGCATATTGGACCATAAGATCATGCAACTATGGAATCGAGCCATAGAGCTAGTAAAGGTCCAATGTACCTAGTACGGTCCTGAAGATGCAACTTGGGAGCACGAGGATGCTATGCGAGTAGAATGCCCACATATTTTTTAGGATTTTTGAAATTTTGGTTGAATATGTGTATATATTGCATTGAGGATAGTGCATAAATAAGGGGAGGGGAATGTAATACCCCTAGGCAGAACCCCAACTATAAATGTAAACACAAATGTACTTAAGCTGGTGAGTTGTTGATATAAGTTTTCATGCCCTTTCCATGGTATAGTCCACACTAAAATGATGAAGTGTGCACATTCCAGGATACTGCGCGCAACAAACTTAAGTGCACACAATTTTGAGGCCAGAGAGTCTTTGTGTATATGTTGTGTTTTATAGGTTGGTGAGCCAATTATTATAAGATATGGGGCTTGTGTGTTGAATTAGGTTGTAGACCCTAGATGCTAAAGGCCAGTGAGCCTATTTCTTGTATATGTCTTATCATTAATATAATATATCACTGTGTGTAGACCGACCATGATAAAAGAGTATGTGGGACTAAACTCCACTAGTTAGGGAAAGGGGGGATAAAATTTAAGGATAAGGGGTTAAGCTAGGGAGCATAAGCCAAAAAAGAATATTATATTAATATTAGTTAAAGTATAAATTATGGGTAGTTATTTTATCCTAAGATCTAAGGATGGGGACAAGTGGGCAAAACTAGTCCTCAACATGACAAGTGTCAAGTTGGGAACATGCATACATATAATTTGGATGTAGTTCATTTTCCATCATAATTCACTCACTCATTCATTTGTTCTTTGTACCTTCCTGTACCTATATATGTACCTATACTTGTACCTATACTCGTACCTGTACATGTTCCTGGTTAGCTTAGGAGTTGGACTGAAGAAGCAGGTTGTCAAGCCCATGTGATATTGAAGAGGTAGGTTTCCAGGCCCGTGAGCAATTCTTTCTAGGTGAGAGAATTGTTGAGAATTGATTTCCCAAAGGTTCCAAACTACAACTAGAAGGCTCTGAGACTTCCTGTCCAGCCAATTGTCGAATCCCCATAAAGGAAGTGGGGCAGCCAAAGGACTGTTGAGCAGAGAAAGAGCACACTTCCTGTGGTGGGACATGCATGTAGGGAATGAGAGACTGTAGGCTATTAGTTTGAGTTGGCACATGTAACATGGTTTTTCCTGTTGTCTGAGATACATCATCCTAGTTAGGAATTCCTTTACCTAGGTGGAGTTTAGTCCCATCTTGGGGGTGACCCATTGTCGAGAGTTTTGAACAGTGTGGTCTAATGCTGGGAGGAACGTGGAAGGTCTACACACAGTTGGTGATATTTTTACCAAGATAAGTGTCAATTGTGTGTTAACTTACATGCTGCATTATTATGTATGTGTTTGTTTTTATGGGTTTTTCTTGTGTGTGATGCATGTGTATCATTACTATTATTATTATTTTGTATGAATCTGTGCATTGCAGAATGTATTTTTTTGTTTTAAGTTTTATATATAAAGTTCCGCAAGAGTTTCTGTGTGTATATGTTTTAATTTTGTATACAGTTCGAAAATTTTATGTGGCATAGCCCAATTGGATGTCGGGGATGCTAAAATATGGTATCAGTATTGTAGCATCCCCAACATCCAATTGGGTCCATGCACAGATTCATACAGATTCATTCTAAGTCTAAGGAAGAGCATGAAAAAAACTTGAGGACGAGATTACAAGTATTAAGGGAGCATCAATTGTATGCCAAATTGAGCAAGTGTTCATTTTATCAGAAGCAAATTCATTATTTGAGACATATCATTTCAAAGGAAGGTATAGCAATGGACCCTGAGAAGATAGAGGCCATTAGAGGATGGTCAATGCCAAAGAATGTGACAGAGGTCAGATCATTCATGGGCCTTGCAGGATATTATAGGAGATTTATTTATGGATTCTCAAATATTGCACACCCAATCACTTCCTCGCAAAAGAAGGATGTGAAGTTTAAGTGGACATTGGATTGTGAAAAGAGTTTCCAACACTTGAAGCTTTTATTAACAAGTGCTACAATACTAAGGATTGTTGATCCAAATGAAAACTTCATTGTATGCATTGATGCATGTAAAGAAGGGCTTGGTGGAGTCCTCAGTCAAAATGGGTATGTTGTATGCTTTGAATCAAGGAAGTTGAAGGAGCATGAAAAAAACTATGCTACTCATGATCTGAAGTTGGCAGCCATAATGCATGCCTTGAAGATGTGGAGGCACTACCTCATGGGAAAAATGTTCGAGTTGAGGAAAAACCATAGTGGTCTGAAATATTTATTTGATCAGCCAACTCTAAATGCCAAGAAAAGCAGGTGGTTAGAATTTCTCAGTGAATATGACTTTGATATAAAGCATATCAAAGGAAAAGAGAACAAGGTGGATGATGCACTCAACATAAGAGTGCATGAGTTGCATGGTATAACCATTAGCATGTACCAATCAGATTTGAAAGACAGAATCATAGAGGCTGCAAAATTAGATTTGCCATACATGGAAATAATAACAAAATTACAACAAGGTATTTTGCAATAGAAAATTGAAGACTATAAGCTAGAAAATGATGAAATTCTCATATATAGGGAAAAAACTCACAGCGAATTTAAAGTGGGTGACCATATATTCTTGAAAGTAAAGACCAACAAAAGTTCCCTGAAATCGGGAAATTGTTCAAAGTTGGCAGCTCGCTATTGTGGGTCGTTTTAAATCCTAGAGAGGATTGGGCCTGTAGCATTCATGCTTTCCTTGCCCGCATCAATGTCTATTCATAATGCATATATACCTAATGCTAATCATGTCATTGATTGGAATGTGATTCAAGTGGAGCAAGAAGGCGCGTTTCAAGTGCATCAAGTGTGCATATTGGACCAGAAGATCAAGAAGCTCTAGAATTGAGCCATAGAGCTAGTAAAGGTCCAATGGAACTGGTACGGTCCTAAAGATGCAACTTGGGAGCATGAGGATGCTATGTGGGCAAAATACCCGAATATTTTTGAGAATTTTTGAAATTTTGGTTGTATATGTGTATATATTGCACTACAATGCATAAATAAGGGGGAGGGGAATGTAATACCCCTAGGCCGAACCCCAACTATAAACGAAAATGAAAATGTACTTAAGCTGATGAATTGTTTGATATCATTTTGAATGTACCTTCCATGGTATAGTACACACATGTATTGCGCACTAAAATGATGAAGTGTGCACATTCCAAGATACCGCGCGCAACAAATTTAAGTGCACACAATTTTGAGGCCAGAGAGCCTTTGTGTATATGTTGTGTTTTATAGGCTAGTGAGCCACTTATTATAAGCTAGGAGGCTTATGTGTTGAATTAGGTCGGAGAGCCTAGATGTTAAAGACTAGTGAGCCTATTTTTGTATATGTAAGTATCATTAATATAATACATCATTGCATGTAGATCGACCACGATAAAAGAGTATGGGGGACTAAACTTCACTAGTTAGGGAAAGGGGGCTAAAATTTAAGGATAAGGGGCTAAGATAGGGAGCTTAAGAGAAAAATGAATATTATAATAATATTCCTTAAAGTATAAGGTAAGGATAATTATTTTATCCTAAGTTCTAAGGATGGGGAAAAGCGGGCCAAAGTAGTCCTCAACATGACAATTGTCAAGCTGGGAACATGCATACATATAGTTTGTATTTAGTTCATTTTCTAAGGATTTCCATCATCATTCACTCACTCATTCAGTTGTTATCTATGCCTTCCTGTACCTGTATATGTACTTGTACCCGTACCTATACCTGTACCTGTACCTGGTGAGCTTAGTAACTAGACTGAAGAAGTGGGTTGTCAGGCCCGTGGGACATTGAAGAGGCGGGTTGTTAGGCCCTTTAGAAATTTCTCGCTAGGTGAGAGCAATTCTAGGAATTGATTTCCCAAATGTACCAACTACAGCTGCAAGGCTCTGAGACTTCCTATCCATCCTGTTGTTGAAGCCCCGGAAAGGAAGTGGAGCAGTCAAAGGATTGTTGAGCAAAGAAGGGGCACACTTCCTAGGGTGGGACATGCATTTGGGGAATGAGGGATTGTAGGATGATAGTTCAATTTGGCACATGTGACAGAGTTTTTCCTATTGTCTGAGATACATCAGCCTGGTTAGGAATCCATTTACCCAAGTGGAGTTTAGTTCTAGCTTGGGGGTGACCCACTGCTAAGAGTTTTGAGTAGTGTGGTCTAAGGTTGGGAGGAACGTGGAAGTTCTGCATGCAGTTGGTGATATTTTTACCAAGATAAGTGTCAATTGTGTGTTAAATTACATGTTGCATTATTATGTATGCATTTATTTTTATGGGTTTTTCTTGTGTGTGTTGCATGTGTATTTTTATTATTATTCTATATGAATCTGTGCATTTGTAGAATGTATTTTTTTGTTTTAAGTTCCGCAAGATTTTATGTGTGTATATGTTTTAATTTTGTATACAGTTCAGAACTTTTATGTGGCATAGCCCAATTGGATCTTGGGGATGCTACAATATGGTATCAAAGCATATATTCTTATATATTGTTCAATTCTCTTCTCTCTCTTCTCATTTATTTGGATAGCCTTTCTCCTTTGAGTTATTTCAAGCTCTCTATTATTGCGATATTCCAAGTTGCTAATTGTCGAGTTATTCAAAATTGTCCACAAATCAATTTTCATGATATTTTTATAGCCCTTAGACCTCCTGGAAATCCTTTAGTGAAAGTTGAACATGTTAATTAATTTGAAATCATCACTAGATGATTTGGTTTACTATGTGAATTGGGTCCACATCATAACTAACAACCTCCTAGATTTATGTCGTGGTATCTACATTGCGATCTCTTTGGCCTTCATTAAATACTATGAACTGTTACTGAAATTCAACAAATTGAAAAACTCAAATGAAAATATTTCTAGGATGGCACACACACCAAATGATTCTCCTACATCATCCAAGAACAATGATTTGATGGAGATATATAAGAAGGATTTATGTTGTTCATGATTCGAATGGATCCAAAATAATTCTTCTCCAAACTTTGTAAAAAAATTAAGTCCCGGAAAAGTTTGAAGTCAATGGTTCAATTTGAATGCCAAAGGCCAAATTAGATCTCATTTTGGTTATATGAAGATGGAATGAATCACTTGATGGTTGGCATTCCAGGGAAACATAATAATACATATTGCTTGTTTGATGCAAACAAACAACATAAGAGTTGGAAAAAATGCATCTTGGAAAGAAGGATGTAGTAGTAGAAGAATGAGGACTTGGAAGGAAGCAAATTGCTCAAAGATCAAAGGATGAAGATGATTTCAAGATTGTCCATGAGAAGCAAAGATTATTTCTAAGGCAACCCAATCTAGAAAATATTCAACAATGGTTTGTAATTCTTGTTTGTAAGAATCAATTATTTTAATTCCATAGAAGCATCCATGTTGATAAGAAAGATGGGCCATAAGCCTACCATTTACGGATCAGTTAATGGCAATCATTTATATGTACTTGGCTCAGAAAAGATGGATTATGACTTTGAAGTAACACAACCCTGTACTGAAAATCTTAATGATATGTCTTATAGTTTTTTAAAAGAATATATTACATATGGAGTTGCATATTATTCTTCATAGTGGATTCTAGTGATTATGAATACACCGACATTTTTTTATGACAATGGTGAGTCTCCTGTATGTTGTGTTTTATAGGTTGGTGAGCCTCAGAATGTTTTCTTATTTACTCTTAACATGCATATATGGAATATGGTTATTTTCCATCTTCACCTTTACATACCCATTTTAACATGGTTACCAACTTAACGAGAAGTCTCCAGAGTTCTCGTTTTTCAGAGGTTGCATTTTTTACCGCCATTTCAAAAACTGGTTCTACCAATAGCACCATATTTTGAAACGGGGTAAAAAATGGGACCTTTGAAAGACAAGAACTCTATCGGTAGCACCCTTTTTTTTGCAGTGATTAAAATTTGGACCCATTCGGATCCTTTACGTTTACAACTTATGTCATTGTGGACAAAGACCTTAAAATTGACCCTTGAATCGAAAAGCGGTGCTACCAGTAACACCAATTTTTTTTGGAGTTAAAATTATCATTTAATTGAAATTGTGGGCTCGACGAAAATGACTACCATCATCAATAAACAACTCAAAATCAACTCCTAAATCATTGCTTAAAAATTATTTTTATACTTTTTAAAGATTTACATTAAAAAAATAAAGAAATTTAAGGAAAAAAAAACTAAGATGTTTTTTTAAAAAGTAAAAAAATACAACCATTTTTGTTAGAAAAATTGTAATTGTAATTTAATGTTTTTTAAAGAAAAATTAAAAATTAAAAAAACTACGAAAAAAAATAAATTAAAAATGTTTATTTTTTAAGTTAAAAAAGTAAAAAAAAAGAAAATTATAAAAAAAAATTTAAATAAAAAATTAAAACTAAAAA
>ML814379.1:35350-47296 GCA_009831015.1 Picea engelmannii | reverse complement strand
TTACATATTTTTAAAAATATGAAATTCAATTATGGTAATACTATGCCCTATCAATTAGATTTGGATGCCTATAGAGAAACCCTAGTACGCAGCCCATGCGACCTGCAGACCGCCTGCTACAGCAATTTCTCAAGCCACGATTTTCCACTGCCGCACCTTCAACCACCTCGCCGTTGATTCGCAGACATGAGTGCAACGGGGGGGGGGAACCCCCCTCATATAGAAATGTAGCCGCCAATGATAAATCTGGAACCAGGGCACGGCGCCTAGCGTTTGAGCCGCCGCCGCAACTCAGAGAGCAGCTACTCGCCAATGAACAGGGACTGCAACAGGACATGGAGACGGAAGCTGGCACTTCCAACCCCAAACCACCTCGCCGCTGGGAACTGGGGAAATGCATCCCTCAGACGGAAAAGGCTCCCCGCTATCACATAAGCTCTACCAGGGTAGGTGAGCATACACAGTTCATGCAAGAACATGCTCTCATCGGAAAAATTTTGGGACTCTGGCCATCGGAAAGGGATCTGCTAAAATGGATAAAACATTGGTGGAACCCTAAAGGTGACTACGACGTCCAGCTGAGCTCTAAAGGATTCTTCACCATCATACTTTACAATCTTGAGGACAAAGACCGTATTTTTGAAAATGGCCCCTACTTCTTCAACTCAGCAGGGCTCTTTCTGAGGTACTGGACAGAGCGCTTTAGCCCAGACAAGGAGGACTTCACAATGGCACCAGTTTGGATCCGTCTCTACTCCCTCCCACAAGAGTTCTGGCTGGAAGAGATCTTAATGGGGATAGGAAACACCATTGGTCAATACGTGAAAGCTTCTGAAGCTACAAAGCAGCGAAAATATACCTCTTATGCTTGCATCTGCGTCTACATGAACATAGCCAAAGCCATACCAGGAACAGTTGTATTAGAATATCAGGATGAAGATTGGGTCCAAACCCTTGACTACGAGCACATCCCATTTAGATGCAGAAAATGCCACGAACACGGCCATTTGTTTCGGGACTGCCCTTTGAACCAGCCAGCGGCCAAAACCACTCCAAATCTGCAGAAAGACGGCTACACTGTGATTCAAACTCGGAAGAGGAATCCTATTCGCAGACAGACAGCGGATCCCAAACCCAAGCTCCAGACCAAGAACTCCTTTGACATCTTAAGTCAGCTTCCGGAAGAAGAGGAACTCCTAGACCCCCATGCTGGGTTACAGGCCGAAAAAACCCCGAACACTGTCGCCCCACCTCTAGATCCACCCAAAGACACTCACATAGAGGAGGCAGGGGAGGCAGATGGTGATATCCACATGAATCCCCAGGATCTTGCCGGCATAGATCTGGAAAAACTAGAGGAAGCCCTAGACCAGAAAGATCTCCAGGGCCTTCCGGAGGAACATCTGTGCAAGGTTCACAAGATATTCATCGATTCAACGGCGAGCTCCACAGCACGCCTTGGCATAGCCACAGAGTCCAGCTCCAGCTCCAAAAAAACTCCAAGAGAAGGCAAAAGACGAGGTAGGAAGACAGTTCATCAGCTGATCAAAGAAGCAGGGAACCTAATGATCAACTCAGGGCAGATACAGAAACTCTCGGAGGGATACCTCCACCTCCACGCCTCCTCTTAATAATGAAGGTCATCTCCTGGAACATCAGAGGGCTCAACGGAAGATCCAAGCAATGGATCCTCAGAGACTGCATCAAAAAGGAACTCCCAGATATTCTAATGTTACAGGAGACCAAATGCGCAGGCTTGGAAGCTGAGAAAATTATTCAAAGAATATGGAAAGACTGCCAGTTTTTCTATACGGATTCAATAGGAGCAGCGGGCGGCCTAGCCATTTTATGGGATCCCAACCATATTATCCTAAATGGGCCCTTTTCCACGGCAGGCACCCTGTCAGCACATTTTGCAATAATAGGCTCCAATCAAGAGGGGACCATCACCAACGTATATGGCCCACAGGGACAACAGGAAAAGCAGAAATTTTTGGAAAAACTTGTTCAAGTCAAAACTCTGGTGAATACGCCCAACTGGATCCTAGGCGGAGACTTCAACATGATAATGACGCTGGAGGAAAAATCGGGAGGCAGCAAACGACTCGAGCAAGATAGTGGTAAGTTCAAATCCCTCCTTGAGCAATTAAATCTAGTAGACATAGAAAACAGTAATGGGACCTTCACCTGGTCAAATCGTCGATCCGGAAGTCAACACATAGCTTGTAGATTAGACCATTTTCTTATCTCGGAGCACTTGATCGAAAGAGATCTTTGCATAGAAAGCCTGATTCTTCCCCGAACAGGCTCGGATCATTGGCCCATAGCCCTCCATATTGCTATAGAAGCGATGCCTAAATTCAAACCCTTCAGATTTGAAAAATTCTGGCTAACACATCCAGACTTCCATCAACTAGCTCAACTCTGGTGGAATCAATCATAAATAAACGAAGGCACCAAGATGTACCGGTTCCAACATCACCTTAAAAATTTCAAGCAAAAGCTCAAACACTGGAACAAAAGCACCTTTGGCAACATTCAACAGGCCATCAGAGACACAGAACTCCGGCTAGCCAAAATACAACAGATTTTCATTTCAGGGACTCGGACCACCGAGCTCATGCAGGAAGAAGAGCAATTACAGATGCAGCTTGACCTACGCAGGCAGCAAGAGGAAATACTCTGGAGACAGAAATATAGAGTTCAGTGGCTTAAAGAAGGGGAAAAGAACACCAAATTCTTTCACAAAACCATGATACATCACAGGCATATCAACAGAATAACACATTTGGAGGACGAACAAGGCCAACTAATCAGGGACCATGAGCGCATTGAGAAAGAACTCCATGGATATTATCAAACCCTCCTCAAGGAAAGAAACGAGGACAGAGTGGCAGCAATCTCTCGAGTCACTCGCCACATTCCCAAGCTAATCACGCCAGAACAAAATGCAGCCCTCATTCGACTGATCTCCAAGGAGGAGGTGGACAAAGCTGTAAAAGACATGCCCCCAGGCAAAGCACCAGGCCCTGATGGCTTCACCACAGATTTCTTCCACCACTGCTGGGACATTATAGGCCAAGATGTTTGGGAAGTAGTGGAGGAATCTAGATCGTCAAGGCAAGTACTCCAAGCTTTCAATGCCACCTTTCTTGCCCTCATACCAAAGGAGGAAAGAGTCACTAATCCCAGGCAGTTTTGACCCATCGCTCTTTGCAATGTCATCTACAAGATCATCACCAAGGTTATCGCAAATCGACTCAAACCAATTCTGCCTCTCATCATCTCCAAAGAACAATCTGGTTACGTAGAAGGCAGGCAGATTATGGACAGCGTCATTTTGGCAAATGAAGTAGTCAGCTCCCTTAAAACAACAAAAACTCCAGGTATGCTGATCAAACTCGATTTATCCAAGGCTTTTGACAGGGCCAATTGGCAGTACCTCCGAGCTATTCTAATTTCCTTTGGCTTTGATCATGCTTGGGTCCAATGGATCTCAAACCTTACCTCCTCGGCGTTCTTCTCAATATTGATAAATGGAGTCCCCTCACGCCCCTTCTCTGCCTCCCGAGGCATCAGGCAAGGCAATCCACTTTCACCCTTCCTTTTTGTTCTAATGGTAGAAGGCCTTGGCCGCTACATCAAATCTTCAGTCCTGGACGGCACCCTCCAGGGCCTACCTCTTCACAATATGCAACCTGCCCCTTCACACAGCCAATTCGTTGATGATACTCTTCTGATGAACTCCCCTACTGCTCGGGAAGCCCTTAAACTCAATTCCATCCTCTCAGATTTCACGGAGGCCTCGGGCATGATTCTAAATCTTGAAAAGTCCAAGCTTTTCTTCTTCAACACCCCCTTGGCAGTCCAATTGCACATTTCCAGAATCCTGGGCATACCCAGGAGCTCCCTTCCATCCAACTACCTGGGTATCCCCCTCACTGGAGAACCCGCTAAAACCATCTCTTGGGACAGTATTCTCCTCTCCATCTCTAACAGACTTTCCAATTGGACTTTCAGACCTTTAAACCTTGTAGCCAGACTTGTTCTGCTGAAGTCGGTCCTCCAAACCCTTCCCACCTACCTCTTCACGGCGCTTGCTGCCCCTAAACACATCATCAAAGCAATCAGAAACATCCAACGCAATTTCCTCTGGCAAGGTGTGCAAAATAAGAAGAAATGGGCCCTCGTACGCTGGGAAAAGGTATGCACACCAAAAGCCAAAGGCGGACTCGGTCTGCAAGACCCAGAAAATCTCAATCAGATAATGGGAGCCAAGATATGGTGGAGGTGGCTGAAAACACCAGAGGCCTTATGGGCTCAAATCTGGAAATGCAAATATGCCACTACAATGCAAGTAGACCAGCTAATCAGGCACAACATCAAAATACAGGGATCGAACATTTGGAATATCGCTTGGCAAAACAGGGACATCATTCAGAAACATGCCTTTTGGGAAATACGTAATGGAGATAGCGCAAGGTTCTTGCAAGATTCCTGGCAACATCTCAAACCTCTACAGGACCTGGAAGAAATAGCACCCCTCCACTTGGCACTTAACCAGCTCCCTGCGCCAAAGGTGCGAGATCTCTGGAAATCCGTGGATGCAGAACACCCCTGGAGGCAATGGAAAACATCCAACCAGGACCTTGACATTCCCCCTGACATTAACCTAACTGCCTGGCAGCAAGAGGCTGGACGCCGCAAAATCCCATGGAGAGAAGGACACGACATGCTCAGATGGGGACACTCGGCTTCTGGCAACTTCTCGGTAAAAGAGGCCTATAATATACACTGCCATCAAGACAACCAGCAAACGGACACCACCTGGAGCAAAATCTGGCGTAAGGAATTATGGCCTAAGGTTTCCACCTTCCTCTGGCTCATTATTCACAACAGAATTTTAACATGGGACAACCTCCGGAAAAGAGGGTTCACTGGACCTTCTATGTGCACACTCTGTCACGCCCAAGAGGAAACCAAAGAGCACCTCTTCAACGGATGCAGCTACAGCCAGACAATCTGGGACCAAGGAGCACAAATTATGCGCCGATCCAATCAAAATCGCGGCAGCATCAAAGACACCATAGAAAATTGGGACTCCATCACTTACAGCAATCCCATTCTGAACCAAATCTGGCTCTTGCTACCTGGCTTCATTCTCTGGCAGATATGGAAGGAGAGAAACAAACGCATCTTCCACTCCAAGCATTCCCCAACAAAGGATATATGGCAAACAGTTGTCAAACTCATCAGAGAAACCATTCAAAGCAAGCACTGGCAACCGAGAGACCATGAGTGTAGTCGCGAGGAGGCACACATCCTCCAAAGCTGGATGCTAAACCTCAAAGGCCCGGGGATCTCTCAACCCCCCAAGGAACACTTCTCCAGTCCCTCCCTCTGGTCCCCCCCTCCTGATGGATTCATAAAGATCAACTTTGATGGGGCCTCAAAGGGCAACCCTGGACCTGCCGGCTATGGAGCGGTCATCAGAAACTCCACTGGGGAAATCCTAAAGCTGCATGCAGGGTACCTGGGAGAAACCACCAATAATGTAGTAGAACTCACAGGCCTTCTGCAGGGTCTCCAACAAGCTCTCGCCCTCACCAGTCACAATATCATACTGGAAGGGGACTCTCAAGTAGTTATTCAGCTCATCACAAAAATCCTGCATGGAGGACAACCACATAAAATATCTCCTAGCTGGCGTCTTGCGGGATTGTTAGAAGACTTCCAAAGCCTACTCAGGCGAAACATCAATGTCATCCCTTCACATGTTAAAAGAAAAGCAAATACAGTAGCCGATCTCCTTGCCAATGAAGGCGTCATCAGGGGAAGGGAAAACATAACCTGGTACACCAGCAGCTCTGAGCCTTCAGATCTCTATCATAGATGCAAGCTACTAGCCATCAAAGACCACCCTACCCCGGATGGGGTGACACGTGTTCAAGAAAGGGAGGCGAGGTGGCAAGGGGAGATGGCGAGGGGAGGCAGGGGGCCTTTATTAACCGTCCCCCCCACACACTCCGCGATTCATTATTCGCGTCAGCCCCTACCATCTCCGTAGTATGGAGATCTACAGCACGAGTGTGTTCAGTCTGATCCGCCAGAGCACTCAGCTCGGGACTTTAATGGCGTTTATTGTGATATATTGGCCCATCAACCCCCTCGCGAGCTCCATTATGCTAGATCAGACTTCTGTGCAGCGAGGTTTCTTGGCTCTCCTCTCTGTTCCGACTATGCTGCGCTTGAGGGGGAAGCCACGCAGGGGAGCAAGCTGGTATGCAGCCGCCTCACGCCGGAAAAGACACAAGGAAATTCAGAACGCTTTGTCTCTAGCCAGAAAGCGTCGACGACAGGCAATTCGGGCAGTGAATTCACCTCCTGGCATAGTCATAGAAGAGGAGTCGAGCACTCAACCCCCACTGGACTTCTCGGAACAGAAAATGGTCACTTATCCCGATGATTGGGACCCCCTTGCCCGCGCATTTCGCTCTCGCATCACTCCTCCAGGCAGCACCTCTTCTGCACAGGCGATGGAGGGTGACCCTGGCTCAGCGCAATGCATCATTGAAGAGGAACAGGCGATGGAAGCCGAACCAGTTCAGAATGAAGCACAGCCGCCGTCTCCTTTGCCGCCAGAGCAATTGCACCTTATTTTTTACCTCAGAAGCCTCGTCGAAGACTTAATCCTTCGTGTCGTATGCACTAGCCAGAGACTGGACATGCTGTTTACGGCTCACTCCTGCGCCTCGCCCAAGCAAATGTGTCCAACCTATGCTCAACCCTTCGCCATTCCAGCTCGAGCTCCAGAAGCGCAGGAAGACAAGGAACGCCCAGGATAACAGGTCTCAGAATTAGCATGTTTTTCTTAAATTTTACTGTTATAATTTCTCAGGACAGGAGTCCTCTAGCTGTCAGTCGACATAGTTTTAGTCACTTCCTTAGCAAACTACTGTTAGTTATGATAACACCCCCTGGTTTCCTACGGGCAGGGTGGCTCTATGTTTTCCATCCTTTTTTAACTTGTCACAGTGCTATAGCCAGGTGTCCTGGTTTCCTTTACAGGCAGGACACCTGGCTCCTAACTGGCATGTATCTCCCTTTTTGGATTAAGCTTTAATGGAAAGGTCCCATCTTTTATTTAAAAAAAAATATATATATATGAAATTCAATTATAAAAATCATTATATCATTAAAATATATTTTAAATTTTACATATATATATATATAAAAATATAAAATCCAATTTATATCATTAAAATATATTTTAAATTTTACATATATATAAAGATATAAAATCCAATTCTGAAAATCAAACTTGATTAGATTTCACTCCTTTTTATTTTGATGTGAGATTTATGAATAAAAATGTGAGATTTATAATAAAAATATGTACTATCTTTTTATTTTTATATTTTAATTTTAAAAAAATTAAAATAAATATATATACTATAATTTTATATTATATCATTAAAATATATTTTAAATTTTACATGTTTATATAGATAAAATAAAGGTTCAATTTGTAACTATAAAATTAGGTTGTTGAGATGAAATTTCATTCTCATTCCATGTTGTTAAGTGTGAGATTTGATAAATAAGTTTCATGTTATAATAGAAGATATGATTTAATTATCTTTTAAGATTCAACATAATTGCATTATTATAGGGTTTGATTGAAATCCAAGGTATATCAAATAATTTTTTTTCTTAATTATCATTATTTTGAACATTTTTATCTTTTTGATAGGGTTTCACTTGGTAACTAGGAGAAGTGTGTAGTTGAGAGAGTTCTAGTTTTGGATAAAAACAAAAGCTTCCTCATTCAGAGTTGGTCTTCACAAAGGATGGAATAACTATGATAAGATTCATGTATTGTATACAATGATGGCTTTGACAATTCTTCATAATGTTCCATACTTCACAACGTATGATGATGTCATGTATTGTATACAATAATGGCTTTGACAATTATTCATAATGTTCCATACTTCACAACGTATGGTGATGTCATGGTTGGAAGGATACTGACAAGGAGGCCAAGGAAGTACTGGAGCTGGTTGTAGGGGCACTCATTTTTTCTACATATGCAATGAGTTCAGAACTTGTGATCAATTTCAAAAAAATATTAAATTAGGTTGATTATCTATTATATTCTCAGTGTCTATTAAGAGTGACAGTTAGTGGAGGGTGTGGTAATTAGAAGTTGACACTAAAGATAATATAGGGAAAACGTATTATCCAACCTCAATTGGACGCCTATATAAACACATGAAGGAAAATTTTCTATTGAAAAACAAAGTAGCCAACATAATCAACATATTAAGAAAATATACAACAAATCTCTAGTGATTTGAGTTCTAGTGATCAATCAGACTGGCAACTATTGATTCCATAACAATCAACCAATAGTTATAGACAATCTATTGTAGCAATATGACTTATGCTTCCCTTTCATTCAACATGGCCTTTTCATGTTGCTTCCATGCACAACAACACAGTGGGTAGAAAACAAACTTTTCTTGGTCTTTACCAAAGGATCAAACCGTTCTACCATTGACATGTTGTACACTACAACACACACACACATGTCACTCTACTCTCATGGTTTTGTTTACTATAACAAATTTACTGCAAAAAAATGGAAGAAGAAACACAACAATGAATCTCACATGAACACAATCATAACACACCAAAATTGAATTATTTATTTAATTGGGCTGAAATTGAATTTATACATAAAATTCTTTCACTGAAATAGACTCACTATCCTAAGGAAACTTCAAACCAACAATAAATAGTTATTCAAATCCACATTCTAATCTATGAAAAAATCTTGTTGGAGATCCAATTAAACCTCAAGAAACTCCACAATAAAAAAAAAAATGCATATCTAAATAGATAATCATACCTAAATAGATAATCCAAAATACTAACTAAACACACTAATAATAATGCATGGAAAAATAGTAAATCCTCCCATTATTGCTAGATTCACCTTTTCTAACATGAAAAACATAATAATTTACCCAAAGTAAAATAAAAATAATAATTTACTCAAAGTAAAATAAAAAGGTAAAAGGAATCATGTAAACCCAATCCATATTTTTTTATCTCTAGTTATATTTTTTAATAACCAATTTTAAAGTTTTTATGTACACCATAGGAGATCTTATAACTTTACCAAATTGTAAAGTTATAATCCATGTTATACCATTATGACCATATAAAAGCTCTTAGAGAGCATATGAAGATGAGAGTAAGGTAAAAACGTTTATGAGAGCATACAAAGAGAAGAAAGCCCTAAGATAAGCGAAAAGTACAAAACGTGGTGATGGAAAAGTTTGTGGTGGGTGCACAACTCAAATTCGATCGCTACTATCCCGTGCCCCACATTTTATACACTTTTTCTTTTGCCTTTACATGTGCGAGTATCCCTTCATATTTTGTCATTCTACATAGAAAGGTTAAAGGTATACATCTTTTCATTTATTTGAATTTGGCCCAGTTGTATACCATATTCAAGGTCCACTTGTCCAAGGTCTACCAGGTGTACATCATTTATTTTAATGGTGCTCCATGTGTCCTAGAAGGGGCTAACGTCTCCTTTAGAGGGGCTTGATGTTTCTTTTCAACTTGATTAGGGTTTTAATTTGACATTTTAATGTAAAAACAATATGATTTGGTATTTTTACCTTGTCGACCTTTTTCATAACCTAAAATGTAAATTTAGGTCATGGTACTGTATAAATGAAGGATTTTTACCTTCATTTTTTCACCATCTCTCACTCACTTCATAGTGAGGTCTGCAATTTACTCCCTCTTTTGGGTTATTGGTTGATTTAGTGATGTGAACTTGTTGAAGGAGGATTTTCTTGGCATGTTTTGGCATTTCTATTGATGGAAGGTGTTACAACTAGGGTTTGCAATGCTAATTCTTGGTGATATGTAAGTGTTTTTCTGTAAAACTTCTTGAATGAATGGTTGTATTTTTATTTCTTGCATACGTTTGTAATTTTGCTAAAGCAAACCCTAGGTGACAAGCACACAAGTAGGTCCTTATCTCATGTCCCCATTGAGAGAGATTTTCAGCCATTGTTGAAGAATGAGAGAGCCTAGCTGTAGATACACTCCTATTTCTTCTTCCTTTTGCTAGTCGTACCATCTAGGAGTTGAGAAGAAGGAGACACCTTAAGCCCAGGTCTTCTAAACATTGGGTTGATTTCTTCTAGGGTTTGATGAAAGAGCCTTGTTGTAGCAACACTCTGCTTCATTAGAACTTCTTGTCTTTTCTTTATACTTCATCATTTAGCTAGCCGTCCTGCCTTTGCCTCCTTTATCTCTTGCGTCCTCCACTATTTGACTCCATTAACCCTAAGGAAATGATCTAAAGACCCCTTGCACTGAAGTGAACTTGATCACAAACTATTTTCAATACATTGAATGAAACCCTAACTTCACTAACCCTAGCCTAAACTAACCTTTTAACCCTAAGTGTTGCCGTCATCTCCTGAGATTAACACCTTTGTGCAGTTAGACGTTTTCTTTGTAAGAAAAAGAATGGTGATTAAGGGCATTAATTTAATGAAGTGTTGGTTTATTGCATTGAATGCTACATCGTTTCAGCTTTTATTGATGAAGTGACATAATTTTATTGCTATTGATAAACATTGACTTCGTCAATTTTTATTACCAAATTGCTTATAAGTTTATCAGATAGTTCTTGATTTATATGAAGTTTCTAACCCATTGATCAAAGCTTGCATATATCAGTTTATTTTTGCTTTGTCTCAGGCAGGTGTATCTCTTTGGGGTTTTACTTAATTATTGGTTGTTTAGCCAGGACTATCTGTTTGGTGGTGAATTGTGGGGGGGAAAGCTATCCTTGTCTTATAATCCTTTGCCTCCTCAAAATCCCAGGTCACCGGGGACGTCTCCCCTGGGCCTCACCACCCTAAAAATAAAGAACCATCCCATCGTGGTGACATTGGGTGGGATAGGTTCATGTTACGCCAGTTTGACCTTCAAACCTTAAACCTTTTATCCTTGCTACAAGTTGCGCGATAAGAAGCCTCATTGTTCCTATTTTAAAAAATGGGGATAGAAACATTCCCTCTAATTATAGGATCATTATGATTAGCCCGATTTTAGCCAACCTTTATGGAATTATTTTGGAAAAGAAGATTAGCCTTTGGCTAGAAATTCACGGTAAAAGAGCTAAAGGTCAGGCCGGGTTTAGGAGATATCATTCAAATGTGGACCATCTTGTTACCTTTAGGATCATTGTAGAGGAGTTCCACAATACTAAAACCAATCTTTTTTGTTGTTTTGTTGAATTTAGAAAATCTTTTGACATGGTTCCTAGGAAAAACCTTTGGAATAGGTTGGAAGAGATAAAAGTGCCTCTCGAGTTGAGGGTTGTTGCAATAAGGATGTATGAGAACGTTATTGCTAAGTTTAAAAACACTGAGGACTGGCCAAAAGAGATTAACAACAATATCAGAGTCAAACAAGGTTGTCCCTTGTCCCCTAACCTTTTTGGCATATACATTGACAAGTTAGAAGATTGCCTGGAAAAGGCAGGTTGTGTTGGCCCTACTCTCACTGGTATAGTCATCAGTGTTCTTCTTTATGCTGATGATGTTGTTCTTATGGCAAGGAGTCCCCATGATCTTGAAAACAAACTAAGAATCCTCAAGGATTTTTTTCTCCAATATGGATATGATAGTTAATACTGATAAGACTAAGTTCATGATTATTAAATCCAATAAGACCCCTTATGATACCTTCGTATATGACCACAACAACTTGGAGGAAGTGACTTCATACAAATAACTTGGAATTGATATTCACCACAAGCTCAATTGGAATTATAGCATTGAGAAAAGGATTATTGGGGGATGGAAAGCTTATTATGGGCTTGAAAACAATTGTAAATCAACT
>ML814379.1:11253-22356 GCA_009831015.1 Picea engelmannii | reverse complement strand
TATCTCTGTCATTCGCACTCAAATCTTGTCAGTGATAACGATCAGTGCATCCCTACTCCTATAAGAGTAGTTGCCATTTTAGCAGAGGGGTTATAGAAGTTTCCAAATTATAGTTTCATTCTGCAGTCCTTCTCCTTGAAGAGAAACGCAGATAACAATATCTTCTAACGCGGCCCGTGCCTGAGCCCAAGCAGGCCAAGTGTTGTAACCATGCTCTGATACCACTTTGTAACACACCCACTATCGTAAATTAAAAATTTCTTTGAATTAATCTCCCACACATGAGAAATATCCAGAAACCTGCACTTGCAGAATGCCAATCCCTGGTTCAATATCGGGATTCGGGTTTTCGGAGGTTACGGTGTCGAGGGTCCCTGTCCTCTCAAATCCCCGATCACCGATGGAACGAATTTTCGACGCATCCCTTTGGTTGCCTTAGCCCTGCTTGGTTAAGCCTCTAGTCCATACGACCTGTTTCTATATGACCATACGACAGCTTCTCATCAGGGTTTCAGAGTTTGCGGTGCCGAGGTGCACATGTACCCAGAACTCCCGATCCTCCGATCCCCGATGTGCTCCTAGCGTATTGGCTTTCCGGGCTAAGTCCTGGTCAATACGACCACAACGTTCACAAGACCACAGTCTTAATTCTTGTCGGGGCTTGGCGCCTTTCCATGTCATGGCGCACAAGTCCCCTGGGCTCTCGACGCGCCTTTACACTGGCTAGCCCCCTTGGTCATACCCTGGTCCATGTGACCACTTACCATATGACTGTAGCCGTATAACCTTCCATCGGGGTTTCGGCATTTGCGATGACACAAAACACATATACCCGGGACTCGCGATATCCCAATTCCCAATTCTCTCCGGATGCTCGACACGTGTCCCTTGGATCAACGGCCTATGATGGTGTCAGAAACTCGCATATCGTGGTTTCGTATTGCAAGGGATCATGTCCTTGAAATCCCCGATATGCAGAACTCCGACTCTCTGGGATCTCTCGCCACGCGTCCCCGCTGATGAATGGTGTTGATCCTGTCGAGAAATTGCGGGCCGCGATTTCCTGTTGCGAGCATTCCAGGTCCTCGGAAACTCCGATTTTTCGATGCGTCAAACTCCAATAGCGCCTTGATCTCCGACACTTGTCCGTCAGATGGACGGCTCAGATCTTGTCGGGGTTTTCACTTGGATTTCCCCGAGCACTTGTCCACGGGAATGCCGATTTTCCGATGGCAAATATCTTGATCCCCCTCCGGATCTCCTGACACGCGTCACGCATAATGGACGGTCCAGATTCGATCGGGAAATCGCGTATCGCGATTTCATTGTGCAATGGTTCTACACTCCTAAAATCTCCGACGAGTGAAATACCGATGCCTCCCAGAACGCCGACACATGTCCTGCCGAGATCAACGACTAGGATACATTCTTGGGATTTCGAGAACCACAAGGCCCCGATTATCAGACTCAACGAAACCCCAGTGACACTGTTATCCGGACGACTTCTCCGGAATGTTGGCACGTGTCCTTCCGAGATCGACGGCTAGGACTCTTCCTCTTCACACTAGAGTTTAGCTCCGGTGCAACTCTTCCCGATCCAACGGTTTACGGGATTTCTACTCCAGATCTAATGGCTCAAATCACTTCCTCGCGCGCCTACCCCTGCGCTTAACCCCTGCGCAGCTTCTCCGAACCCAACGGCTGACGGGTAATGTGAACCGAGATCTAACGGTCCATATTCGTTCTTTTGGGCCTTGGGATTTACGATCCCAATTTCTCGTTGCTCACGATGAGAGAGGGAAAGGCATGTAACGCCTGCGTTACTTTCGTCAATCTAATGGTCGTGAATGACTATGGTTCACCCGACGAGATCTCATCCGTCGACTTATCACTCCTCACCACACTACTATCTTGGAACATTAATAGAATCGTTCCTCCTCGTGCAGGATTAATAAGGCCTATGCGTTCGAACCCTTGTTATGGGTTCTTAGCGAACCTTTCCAAGGAGGAAATCTCTGTGGAGAGATCCCTACCGGGGCATTCCCGGAAGCGGTAAAGGGAGACAGCCTTCCGAGAACAGCTGGGCATGATTAGATTCGTTTGTCAACTTAAGTCGAGCACGGTTTCCTCGGTGTTAAGCATATATCAACTCATTCATATCAAGCACTACACGGACATTCTCATGCTGAAAACCTTTACAAATTCATGGTTCTATGAGCTAACCTCTACTCCATATTAACAATTATTGTACAGACAATTCCTTCACAGGAAACATTTACAATTCCACAAGTCCATGAACATATGTGACACCATATAAATTTCAAAATGCAATATGAGAAAAACACTTATCAGAATTACTTCAGCAATGGAAGCAATTGCTGAGAGGGGTACTCGTTTCCACCCAACCGTAGGCGTAGTGACTCCTAATGGATTTACCACTAGCCACCCCCGAGCTGAGACCACGATGTCCTGAGACCTGTGTCTCTCTGTCTGCCAGTGCCCAGGAGCAAAGGTTGCAATCCCCTCCTCTCTGCGGTCACTCACTCTACATAGAACTGCCAGAGTTCCCCTCGCGTCCACCCCCCTTCCAATCATTTCAGCCATACGCCTTATCCTCTCCTGAGGTTGCGTGTGGCATGATTACCCTTGCGCTGGTCATTCATGATGGCTCTACGGATAGGCGGTTCACCTCCCCATCCCTCATCAAGCCATCAACCTACCAGCCTGCAAGGCATTTATTTCAGGGCTAGCGAGCCGCTTTTGGTTCTCCGGGCCAGTGGAGTCCAAATACGGTATTAAATTCTCGGCGGAAGTTAACGCCTCTTTTTCAAGGTGCCCTCCACCACCATCGTGGTCTCTTTTCCGCACATCCCCTCTCAGCAGTTCTGTAATATCAATTCATAATGTTATTTACATTTATCGACCTTCTTCATAAGGTCCCTTCACATCATACGTTCACATTTTCATCATGCTTTAGCATGGTAATTCCTATATTAGGATCAATTACAAATTTGGGGGAAACAGGGTGTTACACATGCACAACAACACAGTGGGTAGAAAACAAACTTTTCTTAGTCTTTACCAAAGGATCAAACCGTTCTACCATTGACATGTTGTACACTACAACACACACACATGTCACTCTACTCTCATGGTTTTGCTTACTATAACAAATTTACTGCAAAAAAATTGAAGAAGAAACACAACAATGAATCTCACATGAACATAATCATAACACACCAAAATTGAATTATTTATTCAATTGGGCTGAAATTGAATTTATACATAAAATTCTTTCACTGAAATAGACTCACTATCCTAATAAAACTTCAAACTAACAATAAATAGTTACTCAAATCCACATTCTAATCTATGAGAAAATCTTATTGGAGATCCAATTAAGCCTCGAGAAATGCCACAATAAAAAAAAATGCATATCTAAATAGATAATCATACCTAAATAGATAATCCAAAATACTAACTAAACACACTAATAATAATGCATGGAAAAATAGTAAATCCTCCCATTATTGCTAGATTCACTTTTTCTAACATAAAAAACATAATAATTTACCCAAAGTAAAATAAAAATAATAATTTACCCAAACTAAAATAAAAAGGTAAAAGGAATCATGTAAACCCAATCCATATTTTTTTATCTCTAGTTATATTTTTTAATAACCAATTTCAAAGTTTTTATGTACACCATAGAAGATCTTATAACTTTACCAAATTGTAAATTTATAATCAATGTTATACCATTATGACCATATAAAAGCTCTTAGAGAGCATATGAAGGTGTAAAAAAGTTTATGAGAGCATACAAAGAGAAGAAAGCCCTAAGATAAGCAAAAAGTACAAAACGTGGTGATGGAAAAGTTTGTGGTGGGTGGACAACTCAAATTCGATCGTTGTTATCCAGTGCCCCACATTTTATACACTTTTGCTTTTGCCTTTACATGTGCGAGTATCCCTTCATATTTTGTCGTTATGCACAGAAAGGTTAAAGGTATACATCTTTTCATTTATTTGAATTGGGCTCAATTGTATACCATATTCAAGGTCCACCTGTCCGAGGCCTACCAGGTGTACATCATTTATTGTAATGGTGTCCAATTGTATACCACATTCACTTCACCCCCACACAGATGTAGGGGGTCGTCTTGATGTTCGTGATTCGTCCAGTGAAAACACGTTGAAACATGACTGGTCCAGTGCCCCACATTTTGTAGACTTTTGGTTTTACCAGTTGTATACCATATTCACTTCACCTGCACAGAGTTGATGCCCGTGAAAACACGTTGGAACTTGAAACACGACTCTTAGAGAGCACCCAATTTATTGTTTTGGCCGGTGGCAATATAGATCGCTCTAGGGTTTAATGGTTATAATTTCTCTACACTCGTCCTGACGTTGGAATCAAATTCTCCGATAATTCTCCAATATTTTACCACGTGAAGCCTGTTGAGATCTGGTGGGCGCAGGGAGGGTATGCTAGAGCCCTCAGGGAACTAGAAAAGAAGGCATCTGATCCTCAAACTCGTGAAGAGAAGTTGCAGTATGACTCCAACATGATTGAAAATTAGAAAAATGCACTTTTTAAAGTTGCAGGAATAAGCGGTTTTGAGCTCGAAGCCTGTAACGGGTGAGAACTCAAACTTTCCTATGGATTTGTATTATTTTATGTTACATGATATATGCATAGACTTCTTTTTCTCATTAGTTTTATTTATTTTTTTCTGAATAACCAGTGATGAGGGGGAGCTATCAGACAAGGTGGTTGAAGGGGTGTTGAAAAAAGTGAAAAAACCATCTTTGGACGTTGCTAAACATCCAACATGTTTGGATGATAAGGTGAACAAATTCGAAAATACATTCCTTTTGTCACGACAACACAACGGAAAACCTCAAATCTTTGGGATCTTGGGGCTAGGTGGTGTAGGAAAGACCACATTGGCAAAATAACTCTTTAATAGGAAGAGTTCGGGTTATAGTAGATCCTTCTTTTTATCTGATGTCAAAGATCATGTAGGTAAAGACTCTGTAAATTTGTTGCAGAGAGAACTTCTTAAAAGCTTGACCGAACAGAATGAGCCAATAGCCAGTATCCATGAAGGAAAAATGATTCTCAAGAAGCATATTTCATCTCCTAATCTCTTAGTAATTTTAGATGATGTAGATAAGGTGGATCATGTTGATGATCTTTTGCCAGATCAAACTGTACTCCACTATGATATTTTAATACTGATTACATCTCAGAGCAAAGATGTTCTCAAAAGGTTAGGAGTCGAAGAGTCTTCAATATATAACCTAACTGACCTTACTAGACAACATTCTCTTGAACTCTTCTGTTTGCATTCCTTTAACCAGCCACATCCACTCCCAGAATTTGAATCTTTGGTAGAGAATTTCATAAAAGCCCGTGGTGGATTTCCTTTCTCTTTAAAGGTGTTTGGGGCACTTCTCAATGGAGAAAATACATCTTATTGGGAAGCCCAATTGGATAAACTTAAACACATACTTCATGAGGATATAAAACAAACACTTCAAATCAGTTATGATGCACTGGATATGGAGGACCGACATATATTCTTAGATATTACCTGTTTTTTCATAGGAGGAGACAGGGATATGGTCATGAGGATATGGTCTGGATCAGGTCCGAATAGTTTGTGCAGATTTTGAAATATGCAGAACAAATTCCTTGTAGAGGTGGATAGGGACAACAAAATAAGAATGCATGATCACCTTCGAGACCTGGGAAGAGAGATTGACAACGCTTCATTGCCGCATCATCTTTGGCATCCGACAGAAAAAATTGATGATCTATTGCAGCAATCATCGGTAAGTACCGAATCATTCAAAGCTCTAGAAAATTAAAATTATTATATAGAAATCTGTGTAGAATTTTTAATTTCTTCATTGTCTTGTCAACAATAGCAACATCCATCACCATTGGCTTGGTCTTGTGTCGGATATGGTTCTTGCTCCATGAGGTAATTAATCCAGGTATCATGGTATGTGCCATTTTTTATCATCAAAACCTTTAATGCATTTGATTCCTTTTGTTTCTAACAAATGCTTGGATCTTACACTCTCCCACTTGACCATGTCTGGGGGGATTGACAAGATGACCTAGTAAGCCTAAGTCCTTAGGTTTTGGTTTGCCACTGGGGGGATTTCTGAAAATCCATCGTCCGCTCCCTTCACAGTACAACTTTTTCATCTTGCTTCCCACTCATCTATCCCACTCCACTTGTTCAAGCAATGGATGACCTATTTACAAGATTGCACCTTACCTTGTGGGAAGAAGGGGCTAAAGGCCCAGAAGGTAAAAGCAAGCTGGAAAAAGATAAAAAGCCTAAAACAAAACCTCAAGATGCTTCGCCCAGGGATCCCTGAGAAAGCAATAAAAAGCTACTCAACAAGAAACAAGAGGGGCCTGTGAGAAATAATAAAACAAGACCTAGTCAGAGGATAGGGGGTCTCATCACAAGCCATCCTATTAGGTCCATGGGTACCTAGCAGTATGACATTACCACCAGCTGGTTACCAGGCTAGGGTAGTGACCTTTGGTTGCATGGCCAATGGAAAGGGGGTCTCATCACGAGCCAACCTTCTCATTTCTGTGAAAGTACCTGTGGGTAACACTGTCACCACTGGTCACCATGCTAGGAAAATGTCCCCTGATTAGACATCTTGAAGAAAAAAGAAATATAAAAATAAAAAAGAATAAAATAAAGAATAAAGGCATTGGGATTGGAAAAATTTACATCAAGGACAGGTGCAACTCGCCTTCTACAAAGGCGCCCACAGGTAAAACTTTGCATTCTCTGCCCTTACCTCACCCACTTGCTTGGACATCCTTTGACCACATCACCCACTTACATGGCTTGGATGAGGTCTCTTCCGAAAACTTTCCTTTTCCAGTGGGCACTAGCCCAATATGACACCTTGTCTTTTTCTCCAAACTTGTATTGCAGGATTGTGTAATGTCTTTGAGATTTTAGTTGATGTATTAGGGATTTCATGCACGTGTTTAATAATATTGATGATGAGACATGATTGACATTGCTATGATTCCTGTGACTGATGAGCCCATGGAGGGCGTAGCTTTTGATGTGCAGGATCATGCCCGATGGACAGGTACCATTTTGGACTGGTACACATGGGGAGATGATCAATTCGGACCTCCATGGGGATGAAGAGCCCATCAGATGGATGTTGAGACCCCATCAGGAGGCAAAGACAGGACATATATGAATCAGGGGCTTTGCACCAGAGAAGAAGAGGATGTTCCACTAGAGGCACCTTTGTTGAGCTTGACCTAGGGGGATTGACCCTTTTTTAGTGGAACGTTGGCCTTGGAAGGCCTAGGACGTCACCCATCATGACCATGACATCATCCGGCCTTATGGATGTCTTGGGAGACAGACTGGCCAGTATTGGCACATGTGGCAGGTTGGAGAAGCCCAAGGAGGGCTAACGTTTTGCTCCAGGATGCTCCATGTGCCCTAGAAGGGGCTAACATCTCCCTTAGAGGGGCTCGATGTCTCTTTTCAACTTGATTAGGGTTTTAATTTGACATTTTAATGTAAAAACAATATGATTTGGTATTTTTGCCTTGTCGACCTTTTTCATAACCTAAAATGTAAATTTAGGTCATGGTACTATATAAATGAAGGATTTTTACCTTCATTTTTTCATCATCTCTCACTCACCTCATAGTGAGGTCTAAAATTTGGTCCCTCTTTTGGGTTATTGGTTGATTTAGTGATGTGCACTTGTTGAAGGAGGATTTTCTTGGAATGTTTTGGCATTTCTGTTGATGGAAGGTGTTACAACTAGGGTTTGCAATGCTATTTCTTAGTGATATGTAAGTGTTTTTCTGTAAAACTTCTTGAATGAATGGTTGTAGTTTTATTTCTTGCATATGTTTGTAATTTTGCTGAACAAAACCCTAGGTGACAAGCACACAAGTAGGTCCTTATCTCATGTCCCCATTGAGAGAGATTTTTAGCCATTGTTGAAGAAAGAGAGAGCCTAGCTGTAGATACACTCCTATTTCTTCTTCCTTCTGCTAGCCGTACCATCTAGGAGCTGAGAAAAAGGAGACACCTTAAGCCTAGGTCTTCTACACTTTGGGTTGATTTCTTCTAGGGTTTGATGAAAGAGACTTGTTGTAGCAACACTCTGCTTCATTAGAACTTCTTGTCTTGGCTTTATACTTCATCATTTAGCTAGCCATCCTGCCTTTGCCTCCTTTATCTCTTGCGTCCTCCACTATTTGACTCCATTAACCCTAAGGCACTGATCTAAAGACCCCTTGCACTGAAGTGAACTTGATCACAAACTATTTTCAATACATTGAATGAAACCCTGACTTCACTAACCCTAGCCTAAACTAACCTTCTAACCCTAAGTGTTGCCGTCATCTCCTGAGATTAACACCTTTGTGCAGTTAGACATTTTCTTTGTAAGAAAATGAATGGTGATTAAGGGCATTAATTTAATGAAGTGTTGGTTTATTGCATTGAATGCCACATCGTTTCAGCTTTTATTGATGAAGTGACATAATTTTATTTCTATTGATAAACATTGACTTCGTCAATTTTTATTACCAAATTGCTTATAAGTTTATCAGATAGTTCTTGATTTATATGAAGTTTCTAACCCATTGATCAAAGCTTGCATATATCAATTTATTGTTGCTTTGTCTGAGGTAGGTGTATCTCTTTGGGGTTTTACTTCATTGTTGGTTGTTTAGCCAAGACTATCTATTTGGTGGTGAATTGTGGGGGGGGAAAGCTATCCTTGTCTTATAATCCTTTGCCTCCTCAAAACCCCAGGTCACCGGGGACGTCTCCCCTGGGCCTCACCTCCCTAAAAATAAAGAACCATCCCATCGTGGTGACATTGGGTGGGATAGGTTCATGTTACGTCAGTTTGACCTTCAAACCTTAAACCTTTTATCCTTGCTACAAACTACGTGATAACAAGCCTCATTGTTCCTATTTTAAAAAATGGGGATAGAAACATTCCCTCTAATTATAGGACCATTATGATTAGCCCGATTTTAGCCAAGCTTTATGGAATTATTTTGGAAAATAAGATTATCCTTTGGCTAGAAAGTCACGGTAAAAGAGCTAAAGGTTAGGTCGGGTTTAGGAGATATCATTCAAATGTGTACCATCTTGTTACCTTTAGGATCATTGAATAGGAGTTCTGCAATACTAAAACCAATATTTTTTGTTGTTTTGTTGACTTTAGAAAAGCTTTTGACATGGTTCCTAGGAAAAACCTTTGGAATAGGTTGGAAGAGATAAAAGTGCCTCTCGAGTTGAGGGTTGTTGCAATAAGGATGTATGAGAACGTTATTGCTAAGTTTAAAAACACTGAGGACTGGTGAAAAGAGATTAACAACAATATCTGAGTCAAACAAGGTTGTCCCTTGTCCCCTAACCTTTTTGGCATATGCATTGACAAGTTAGAATATTGCTTGGAAAAGGCAGGTTGTGTTGGACCTACTCTCACTGGTATAGTCATCAATGTTCTTCTTTATGCTGATGATATTGTTCTTATGGCAAGGAGTCCCCATGATCTTGAAAACCAACTAAGAATACTTAAGTATTTTTTCTCCAATATGGATATGACAGTTAATACTGATAAGACTAAGGTCATGACTATTAAATCCAATAAGATCCCTTATGATACCTTCGTATATGACCACAACAACTTGGAGGAAGTGACTTCATACAAATAACTTGGAATTGATATTCACCACAAGCTCAATTGGAATTATAGCATTAAGAAAAGAATTATTGGGGGATGGAAAACTTATTATGGGCTTGAAAACAATTGTAAATCAACTAATCTTTGGTGTTGGGATAAGATGAAACTCCTCTTTGAGACTCTTGTTACACCTGTTATTCTTTATGGATGTGAAGTCTGGGGTTATAGTATCTCTCGTGAATCTTGGAGAAAGATAGAGCAAATACAAAATAATTTTATAACCTATAATCTCTAAATTAAAGGAAATACGTCCTATCTCATCCTCCTCTTAGAAACAAGCCTCTCCCCCATTGACAACATGGCTATGACTAGATACCTAATGTATAAGAACAAGTTAAACAACATGGAAGACAAGAGGCTTCATAAAATTGCTTCAAAATCGAGTCATAACCATCATTGAATCAAGCGATGATGGCATAAAGATTCCCAGTCTTGGCTAAACTATTGGGGAATCATGGAAGACACCATTTTGCAGAATAAAGATACTATTAAAAAAAATGTCAAATCAAAATTTAAGGAGAAAATGTGGTGTGATAAAGAGTTAGAGGAAAAAAGAAAATTAAGGTATTATAAGGATGTAATCAACCCTAATCTATAAGATCAAAATTATCTATCTATTTTGCCAAGTGCAAAGAAGAAAATAAGAATTGCTAAGATAAGAACAAATTCTCACGAGCTCCATTGTGAAACTGGGCATTGGTCAATTCCTAAAACGCCATGGGATGAAAGAGTGTGTCACCTTTTTGACACTAAGAAGGTTGAAGATGAAAAGCACTTTCTCTTAGATTGTCCAACCTATACCCATATTAGATCTCATTTTCAAAATATTTGCCACTCTACCAACCTTTCTAACCTCTTAACTCAACAAAAGTATGGTGATGTTGGAAAGCTTCTCTTAATGCTTTTTGAGCACATAAACAAATTCTAAAGAATCACAAGTAATCACTTACCCTCTTAAGGTCTGATAGACCAATTTGGTCTTAGTGGACATTAATCATCATCATCATAATTATAACACATTAAAATAAAATATTTAAAAAATAAAATAAAATAAACACTTATAAAAAAGTTTACTTCAAAACTAAATCAAACTTTGTTTAAAAAACTATTTTTAAAATAATTTGTATGAATTTGGGCATGGGGGGTGATGCCTGACATTGCCCCAGCCCCACATGACCAAACCTTAGTCCGTGGGGGCTGGGGCGATTTCAGACATCACCCTCCACGACACCCATGACGCCTAGCCAACCCAATTTGTTAATATTTTTAGAATATTTTTATTTTAGATATTTTTTTTTATTGAATTTCTTT
>ML814378.1:93966-121390 GCA_009831015.1 Picea engelmannii | reverse complement strand
ACTGTTCATTCATTTTATAAATATATGAGAAAGATCAGAGCCAAGGGGATCCAAGAATTGGAGAGGAGGATTTTAATCCTTTCTCTTTTGTATATTATTTCTTTTGTAAACTTTTTATTTCTTTTCAAATGGAGTAATGGATGTCTAGAATCTTTGGGAGAATGGACAAATATTTTCAAAGAAGAATATGGAATTCCAGGTTGCTTAATGGTTTTTGTCCTGTAAGTAAAATGGTCATATTTTCATTATAATATCTTCATATTATTTGAATAATTGATTATGCATTGATTTAAATAGCTTTAGTCTTTTTTATCAATACATGGTTAATTATTATCATTTATGTATTAATTTTTTCAATCTTTAAAGTCTATTATCCAATTTTTTTTTCCAGGACTACAGAATGGACAAATGATTCAAAAAACTTAATAGAATGGCATATATGCATTTTGGCTTTAGCCTTTTGTTTATATTGTTGTTATTTATGTTTTTTTAATTCTGTTACATGTGCAGGTCTGATATCTTTAGATTAAATGATCTGTGATGTGTAGGAGGTTTATATTATAAATACCATCTATCATTGGCTTCATCAAAATACAAATGTTGTGATTATATATTTGATTTAAATAATGAGATTTATCTTTGAGTTTTAAATTGAATGATAAAATGCATAGATTGCTTCCAGATTTATCTTGTTGTAATCATGTATAATTATGAGATCATAGGTTTATGTTTTTGTTTATTTTTTTGTCATTAAAACCTAAGCTGCCAATACATGTTCTGAATTTATTTAGAACAATCATAAGGTTCATTGCAGATTTATCTCTTGGACATGGCAGTTGGATGTTCACCACTCATGCAGATGCTTGGATACACCTCACTAATTCACTGACAGGATAGCTTCTTTGTATTTTTATGTCATTTACATATCATTGAAACTAGAATGTATGGTTCATATTTGACTATCCACATGTTCATGTTTCATTAACATTTTTTTGCAAGATTCTTTAAATTTATAAAAGAAAAACAATAAATATTTCTATGTGCTTTCTTTATCTGCTTCCTAGAAGCAATCATTTTTCACATTGATTTTCGTAAGTTTCGATTAAAACTTGCATCTTGTAAATCATGTAAATAAACGAGACTTGTATATCTTCTGCTTAAATACAACTACTATAGTTACATTTGAATATATGTACATATATATAGTGTGTTTAGTAATTAGTTAGTTATTTCTCTCTTTTATTCATTTCTTTTAGGATTCTTAGATTGGCTAACAGAGCCATTAAACCCGTCAGAACGAGTTACACCAAATGGCTTGGGTTATTTAGACAACCCCGGACCGAACTCGCTCTTCCAGTTGACGGATGGTCAATTTCACCCGTCAACAAGGGGCCACCCCCTTCAAGGTACAAATAAACTTTGATGTTCCTATATTTGAAGGTCAGATAGACAAAGATGATGTAGGTAAGTTGTTGAATCTACTATAAGGGTATTTTTCTGTCCATAACTTTTTGAATAGAGAAAATATTACTTTTGCGCTCCTCAAAGTCGTTCCCCATGTCAAAGATTGGAGGGAAAATTTATGTGAGAAAAATAAATAGAAGAACCATCATTATTTACAGTCATGGCCACCTGCAAATCCTTAAAGGATGCTATTAAGGAACAATACTAACCTGTTGGAAGTTATGATGACTTGTATACCAAATGGACCACACTACGACAAGAAAGAGACCAAGCAGTGCCAGATTTCACAAATATCTTCCATACCTTGTGCACCAAGTTGAGTATCAAATATTTTGAGCGACATCTGGTGCTCAAGTATCGCGGTGCCCTGCATAGATACATCTAGACCGAAATGGAATTTTTGGACATCTCATCCTTGGGCACGACCTACCGATATGCTGTCAAAATCAAGCAGAAGCTCAAACAAAAGCCGCAACAATTTGGGCCAGGGAACCCCTCACAGCAAAATCTAGGAAAGGGTGGCTCCAACCCACAGAAAAAATGACAAAGCAAAGATGGAAAATATCAAGACAACCAGTCCAAGCCGCAAGCAAAGAAGGACATCAAAAAGAAAAAGAAAGATACCGAGAAGTGGTGCGACTTCCATAAGAGCCCTTGGCATAACACTACTGATTGTCACTCAAAGTAGTCACTGGTGGCCGAAGTGAAAGCCTCTGAATCAGATGTAGGTTCTGAATCTGAGTAAGAACCAAAAAGGGGAAGACAGATCATTGATGCGGAACCCAGTGCCATTGTTTCTACCACCAATATCCATCCTGGTGAACCATACGAGCTAGAAGAAGGAGAGCACCTCTTCCATTCACAGAAGTGGGTAAAAGACACCTCGTTGCACTTCATCGTTGATAGTGGTAGCTAGAAGAACCTCATCTCAGCAGAGGTCATCAAGCGGCTGGCCTTACTGACAATGCCACACCCACAACCCTACACCATTGGATGGCTCCACCAAGGAAGAAATTTACACGTTAGCCAACAATGTCGAAAGTCATATGGCATTAAGCCCTTAAAAGATGAGGTATTGTGTGATGTTTCTCCTCTCGAAGTTTGTGATGTTCTTTTGGGCCAACCTTATTTATGGAAACGTCATGTTGTATATGAGTCTAGGCCTCATAGTGTTATTATTACTTTGAACAAGAAATTGTACATGATACCCGAGGAAGTCCCACCTAGTGCTATTTCCTTGATCTTTTCTAAGCAATGTAGGAAGGTCATCTCTTAGATGGGGAAGTTTGTCTAATTCATGATTCACTCTCAAAATGAGTGAAAGATCACAACCACATCTAGGGTCTCTGCGACTGACCTCTCCACACAACAGAAGCAAGCAGATAAGGTCATGGAAGAATACTCAGATATCTTCTCCTCACCTACCGAGGTACCTCTGCACTACTAGGTCAAGCACCCCATCGATCTGAACCCCGATGCACCGCTACCCAATGGGACAGTCTATTACCTCTCTTTTTTAGAGAATGAGGAGATCAAGCGACAGATCCAAGAAATTCTCGACAAGGGGCACATATGTCCCATCTCATCACCTTGTGGGATCCCAATCATGTTGGTATAGAAGAAAGATGGAACCTGGCGACTCTGCATTGATTATCGGGCTCTGAATAAAATCATAGTCAGAAATTGGTACATGATTCCCCAAATCGACGACCTCCTTGATAAACTCACGGGGGGGAAATACTTTAGTAAGATTGATATGGAGTCTAGCTACCACTAGGTCTCGATAGAATAGATAGATGTATGGAATACCTCCTTCAAGTCAAAGGAAGGCCTTTTTGAGTGGTTGGTCATGCCCTTTGGTTTGACAAATGCTCTAACCACTTTCATGAGGATGATGGACGATATCCTGCAACCATTCACCAATACTTTAGTGGTGTATCTGGATGATATTCACATTTACATCAAGACTTGGGTCGAACACTTGCAACATATTCAACAGGTTCTGCACACCCTGCGACAGCACAAGCTATACGCTAACTTGGAAAAATACTCCTTCGACATGGACAGGGTCCATTACCTAAGATACATCATTGATCAACATGGCATACATGTGGATCCAACCAAGATCCAATTCATCCATGACTGGCCAGCCTCAACCACACTCACTGAGTTTCAGATATTCTTGGGCCTTGCCAATTTCTACCATAGGTTCGTGTTGGGATTCTACCGTATTGCATGGGCCATCAACCAAATAACCAGGGGTGGTGGTAAGGAAAAATTTGCGTGGGGCTGATCCCAACAAAAAGAGTTCGATGATTTGAAGCAGCGCTTGTACTCAACCCTATTACTTTTACTACCAGACCTGTAACAACCCTTTGACATCAAGTAGATGCTTCAAACTATGTTGTGGGTGTCATTCTCACTCAACACGGCCACCCCATGGCCTATCATAGTGAGACACTATCACATGTTGTCAGTAAGTACCCTACTTACGACAAAGAAATGTACTCCATTGTGCAAGCCTGTCGCTAGTGGAGAAATTACATTATTGGGAAGGAGACAATCATCCATTCTGATCATAAGCCATTGCAGTTCATGCAAACACAAGGAAAATTGCAGAATGACCGTCATCAAAAGTGGTCCACATAATTGCAACAATTCCACCTCAATACCAAGTATAAAAAATGAAGCACCAATCACGTCATTGATTGCCTTAGCAGACCGCCAGTCATAGAACTCACCACGGTGCTAGACTCTTACAACCATGATACCTCTAGATGGCCCAAAATCTATGAGACAGACTAAGACTTCGCCACCACCTACCAAATTTTGGGTGCAAGCGTAGTTGTTTATAATTTCCATCTTCAGGATGGGTTGTTGTGTCATCTGGGCCATATCTTTGTTCCATCAAGTGAGCGAGCGAAGCTGATCTGGGAAGCCCACTATAGTCAGGTGGCAGGACACTTCAGCATCGAAAAGACAGTGGCAATGCTACAAAAACATTTCTACTGACCAAAACTTCGATAGGAGGTCAACAAGTATATCAGGTCCTGCACTACCTGGACTATTTCCAAACCAACCACTAAGAAACAAGGCATGTAAACCCCTCTTCCTACTCCTGATAGGCCATGGGAATCCATCTCAATGGAATACATGTTGGGCCTCCCATCCACCAAGCAGGGAAATGACTGTGTTTTTGTGGTTGTTGATTGATTTTCTAAGATGAAAATTCTGGTTGCCTACAAGAAGAGCATCACAGCAAAGGCCACTGCCAAGCTCTTCTGTGAACGAGTCTAGGTACATTTTGGAATCCCCAAAACCATTGTCTCAGATTGGGACAATCAATTTCTCAACACATTCTAGTCGAGCCTCTGGTCATTGCTGGACACCAAGCTCACTAAATCCATGGCCTTCCACCCCTAGATAGATGGCCAAACCGAGGTCGTAAATTGAATGATTGTGCATATCATTCACATGTATAATTCTAATAACCCTCACACATGAGAGCCTTCCCTATGTATAGCATAGCTAAAACCGAGCCCTGCATAGCTCAACTAGCCACAACCCCTTTCAGGTGGGGTTGGGATTCCAACCATTGGGTCCCATAGATGTTGCACTCCCCCTTGTGGTCACCTCAACTGACACATATCTTAATCTAAATGAAGCTGAAAAATCCGCCCGGTTCATTGAGTATATCCAACACATCTGCCAACAGGTTCAGGATATCCTACGAAAGTCCAATTACAAGTACAAGAAGCGCCATGATCAGCATCGGGTGCCACAAAGTTTGGTTGTACTTGTAGAAAGAATGCCTTACAGGACCCAATTGGAAGCTTCGCCCACTCTGTTATGGGCCATACACCATCACCAAGGCTATGGGGGGTAATTATTTTGAGCTCAACATTCCTCCTTTCCTTGGCCTGCACCCAGTGTTCAACGTGGATCTCCTTCACCCTTATTTCCCACCATTATTGGACACCTCAGAAGTAGCAGAACAACTGACACCAACAAAGCTCAACCCCGAATGCATACAACAGGAATCTAGTGATAATATTGTGGACACATAGATCAAGGGCACTCGACAACAAAGGATCCAACTTTATCGAGTCGTCAAAGCAGGGCATCTCCTGCACCAAGGCAAGTGGCTCACCCGGGGCCAAATTCAACATAAATTTCCTCATCTGATGGGGGAACTCAACGCAATGGAAACCATTGATTCCTAAGGAGGTAGGATTGATCCAGGTGGATATCGGTGGCCACCCACCTTTTCCAACTAGCTCAAAATAGTTTTCTGGCAATTTTGGTAATTTATTATTTTTAGCAGTTTTGTAACTTTTGGGGCCATTTTGAGGGCCTAAATGGATTTTTTTTGGGATATATATCCTCAATGATAGCTGAAGGCTCTTATTGAGCCCCCAAAATGAATCTCCTCTATGATAACTTTCCAACGAGCTATCGTGCGCCCCAAATAGAGATCGTATGCAAAAGTTACAACCCCGGGAAGTTGATGTACTAACTTACCCAAACGAGGTCGACATGACGTTTGGTGCTTCATCTCGTAGGGTTAGGTTTTTGGATTTCTAAGGTTTTTGAAATTCCTATTTATTGTAAAAATGATTTCAGAGCCTCATTGTAACCATCTTCTTGCGAATGAGAACAGCCGTCATATCTCTTCTCAGAGATAAGCCGCCGCCATTTCAACAAGCTTGTTTTCCGCTGCATTTTACAGTTTCAACTTATTTCCTTATTGAATAGAAAACCAATTTTACTGTATCTCTGTTATTTTGTGTTAAAAACCTGTTAATAATCTTTAGTCATTTTGTTCTTCTCATAAAATTCAGATCATCTGTCATGAGTGCCATGTACCCAAGTCTCTCTGGTGGTTTACTTTGTCTGAAATTTCTCTCTAGAATCCCTACATATCTAGAATCACTGAATGTCGACCTATACCACTTAGGTCATGACCTAGTGTCCTAATCCTATGGAACTACATCACTCTAATCCTCCTCCTCCTCATCTAGCTCCTGATTATCCTATCCAATAGTCTCCCTCTCAACACTAGTACCTTTACATGTACCTTGTGTCTATGCATGTGACTATGTACTATGTACCTGTGCCTCCTCAATCTTCTACCCCGAGTCTTGACCCTCATGGTCCCACACTGGAAATACTCTAGACATCATTAATGAACACTCTTCCTTGAAATTTACATCCCTACACATTATGATCTTCCTGCGTGCTAACACAAAGATCTTGTAGGATTTGGAAGACTCTCTATATCCAATAAGAAACCCCTTATTCGTTGTAGGGTCCAGGTTTGTCCTCTTCTCTGAAGGGACATGAAAGTAACATATTCTACCCTAGATGTGAATATGACTCACATTTTCTTTGGTACCTGTAAATACCTCCTCAGGTTTCAACTTCCCCAGAACTGTGTGGGGACTACTGTTTTTCCTCTTGATCCCTATCATTGTGCAATAATCCACAAACTCCTTGGAGGTGTACTCACCCCCGTTGTCAGATCTCAAAGCTTGAATATTCCTTCTAGACTGGTTCTCTACCAGAGCCCTGAACTCTTGGGACCTATCAAATACCTCATCCTTGGTCCTAAGGAAGTAAATCCAAGTCTTCCTAGAGTAGTCATCAATAAAGAAAGAAAAAAAATTGAAGCCACTCATTGAATTCATGCTCATCGGACCACATACGTCTGAATGAATCAAATCCAAGACTCCCTTGGACTTGTGCTTTCTTGGTGGAAATGGTCTCTGAGCATACTTTCCCATTGCACAACCCTTGCAAGGTTCATGCCTCTCTACTATGAACCTAGGAAATCCTATGTCTTCCTGTCTCAAATGCCACAATGCACCAAAGTGTATGTGCGCTATCCTCCTATGCCACAACTCACATGTGTCTATGGTTTGACTAACCAATTCTCTCCTTGGCTAAAACTATAGTTTTTACACCTTCTCTTCTCGAACCCCAATCATCATGTCCTTATTCTTGTTTGACCCTACTGGCATGACGAACACCATTCTCTTACAGAAGGTGACCTCATACCTTTTATCCTCCAAAGTAGAAACCAAGATAAGATTCATTATCAACCCTGGAACATATAGTACATCAACAAACCATAGTGGTTTACCCGACTCCCGTTGAAAGGAAACTGTGCCAACTCCTTGCATCTTGTAGTGCCTATCATCTTCGAGATCTATAACTATATTCACACCTCCCTCCCTAGCCTAGTGAAAAAATATTTGCACCCTATCATATGTCAAGATGTTGCACTTTCCACAAACAAAATGTCTGAGATGGTTGTGCTAGACATACAAGATATGAATCAAAAATCATCCTCGAATACCACTTCTGTAGAAGCTTCCATATGTGGTTTATTCTTCTTTTTCTTTTCTAGATACTATGAGGCAAAGTGTCCCATATTGTGACACTAGAAACATTTGACTTTTGAAATTCAATATTCTTCTTTCCACCTTTATTCTTCTTCTCCTTTCCCTTTCCCTTGCTTGCAAGAGCCAACCCTTCTCCATCCATAATTTGTGCTGAAGATGGTGATCCTAACTGACCAAGTCTAATCTCCTTCTGCACAAAATCATCTCATAAGCGCTACCAATCAGGGAGTTTCTCCCAAGCTACAACTCCATGTACGAACACATCCCATGAATTCGAGAATCCATTCAATGCCACACACACCAACTCAAAATCTCGAGTATTCTCACCTAGTGCTACTAGCTCATCCCTGATATGTGTAAGCTGAGTAAGATAGTGAACCACACCTTCCCCCTTTCCCATCTTGGTACTTCTCAATATATCCCAAAGAACCATCACATTGTTTTCATTTTTACTCCGATAAAGGTCATTCAAGGCATCCCACATATCCTTAGCAGACTTCTTCCATGTGAGGTGAGGCATTGTGTGATCCTTTACCCCATCAAGGAGTATGCTCTTAGCCTTAGCCTCACCCTTCTTCCAGACCCCCAATAATGTTGCATCTGTAGGAGATGCAACCTTATCACTAACATGTTCAAGGACATCATTGACATCCAAGATCATAGTAACACTTTCCTTCTAGGTGGAACATTTTTTAGCACCCTGAAGACTATCTTCGATTCTCAAGGTGATGGCCATTTTTTAAAGTGTTGCTTGTGTTCAAACCTTGTACAAAAAAAATATATGTTGTTGTAATAAACCCTTGTGCAATTTCCTCTTCAACAAATATGAACCAATATTCCTTGATGATGTCACTTCAACAAAACTGCTTTGATACCATGTGAAAAATCTAAAACCTAGCTCTCACGAACTAGAAATTACACAATTTTTAATACCCATAAAATTATTTTCATATAAAGTTTTTTTTGCATTTGTATTAATAGTCACAGCTAGGTTTTTCTTCGCAATAATTATAAAACACAACATAAATAAATCTAGGAATCTATGAAGAATATGACAACAATCAAATCAAATGAGAGACAAAATAATTTTTGGACAATAATCCTTGGAGAAACCTTGGAGGGAAAACCAGTGCAACAGATTTGTGGATTTATTATTATTGCAACAATAGATATATAAATTTCTTACATTGCAAATCGATCTATAATAATTGCTGAGGAAACCCGGTAATTCTCTTCCTAGCAGATGTACAACTACTCTCTAATCCAAACAATCTTAGAACAACACAAATCAACCCATCATATTTGACCTCTGCACAATTGGTACGACCCAACTACATCAGTCTGTGTCACTTGTACGAATGTCTCTCTATGTAACTTCACCTCTACAAATAACTAGGAAGGTAGGTTGATCTACCAATAAAAAACCTTCCTCTGTCCCTTCTTCAGCTTTCTCCAACAAACCCTCAAGGACCAATCGCTCTACTGCAAAAATTCGTCCTCTCCCTCTCTCAATAGTGCGCTCAACCACCAAATCAATCTTCATTTATCCTCCAATGAGTGTGAAAACACTATCTCAAAGAGATCAAGGGTTGAGATCTACTCTCCACCCTCCAATGAGATCAATGACTAAGATTACAATCCATTTACTTAAATTATTTCTCACTTTAACTTTAGACAAGCCACTCATTAATCTCAACAGAAGAATATAATGCATGAACTGTAATTTTCCTAAGTAAAAACTTAGGACGGAGTTTAATTAATTGATTTGGCTAAGTTTCATTGTCCTCTTCCATGCTAGGATGCCATGCATGGAGAAGACCTTCCAAGTTACACTTCTCAACAGTAAAATGCTAATTCTAATCCTATTGTTACATGCAATACTTGACTAAGGAGATGGACCTACCCCCTTAGGTGAGGTACTTGGCTACAAAACCAGAATCACAGAATCAATCAATACATCAACACACAATTATAAATCTAGAATGGAAATTATATTGTCGTAGTTATAAAGATACAACAACAAAAAAAATTAATTTCTAGAATAATTTTCCTCCCCCTCAACTCTGGGGAGTCAAGTTTTTTATACAACACGACTATTGTTCTTAAATTATACAAACAATGGATAGACAACCATGAGGATCCAACTGTTCATTTGGTTTAAAATATTCTTTCAAACTTTAATGGGAATCAGGTGTATGTTGACTTTATAGGTAACTGATTTCTCCTTTAGTTTCCCACTTGTCCCTTGTCACCTTTCTGTGCAGAGATTGATTCCCAAATTCTAGTTGCAACATTGACTGTTGTGTTGGTGAGATATATTTGAAGTCACAATAGCAAAAAGTGTGCTTGGATTTGCAACAAGTTTTCTGGAGTTGCAACGACTACGAATGTATCTTGAGTTTCAACAGTTGGTTCATGCCCATAATTGCAGCAACTTGGTTAGCACCTGAAACTACATCACTTGGAATTGTAGTAGAGAGGTGTTGCAACCACTATGAGGTGTTGCGACCACTGTATTATCTTGTATAATAATATTAATGACTGAAAGTAATGAGTTCCTCTTAAGAATTATGCAAAAATAACGTAATAAAGACATAAGGGGTAGGATTCATACCTTAGTGATAAATAAAGTGAATTGGATAAAGGAAGTAACAAAAAGGAAAGTTATTAATGGAAAATGGTAAGAAAAAAGGTATAGACGGGTGTTGAAAGTATGCCATTTTAGATGCCCATCACCAAGGCCTACCGGGATTAGGCATAGGGATGTATAAACCCTATTCCTTGATGGTGTATTTGGAAACAACGTAGACAGTGAAAGATTTGATATACTTGTAGACATGTTGTCGAAGATTTTGTCAATAAAATGATTTTGTAGTACTTCCATTGTTTTTTCCATGCCAAAGTGTCATGTCACCTGACTGTAATGAGCTTACCAAATCATCTTTTCATGCTCGCTTCAAGGAACATAGAGATGGCTCGTATGGCATATCAATTCTTCCTGGAGATGAAATTCTAGAACTATTTTTCATGTGCTCAACGTCTGATAGGTAGAAAAAAATTCAGAGTTGTTGTTTTATAATTATGGCCACCGGGAGGTCTCATTCCCACATGAGTTAAGAACTGTGGTTAACACCACAACCGGAGGTCGACTAAGGTATCCTGTGACATGGTTGGTGCTTCCCTTCTTATACTTTATGTTCAAGTGTAATTGTTGCAGGTACATGTACTACTTCTAATGGCAGTCATTTTGTAACTTTCCTTGTGTCTGCATGAATTGTAGAGACCTGTGATTAGTGTGGATGATTGTTTCCTTTCCCATAATGTAGTGCTTCCACTATTGACATGCCTGCACAATGAGGCACATCTCTTTGTCGTAGGTGGGGTATCTATGAACAAAATCATATAATGTTTCATTGTGATAGGCAACCAAATGCCCATGTTGAGTGAGGACTGCACCAATAGCATAATATGAAGCATTGGTCTCGATCTCAAATAGCTATTGAAAATATGGCAGAATAAGGATTGTCGCTGAGAAGAGGTGGAATTTCAAATCCTTGAATGCTTTCTGTTGTGATGGGTCCCAAACAGACTTGGCCTTGGCTCCACCCTTGGTCACCTGGCTTAGGTTCCAAGCGATATGATATAACCCCAACACAAACATGAAATAGAAGTTTTCAAGTTCCAAGAAGTTGTGGAGCTCGGTCAGTGTGTTCCGGGATGACCAATCGCAGATGACTTGGATCTTCCTTGGATCCACATGCACACCCTACTCATCCTTAATGTATCCCAAATATTATATTCCTACATGTCAAAGAAACACTTCTCCAAATTGGCATATAACTTGTGCTATCGCAGGGTACCCAAGACCTATTGAATGTGCTTCAAATGTTCCTCCCAAGTTTTGTGAAAATGAGTATGTCATCCAGATATATGATCATAAAGGAGTTTTTGAATGGTCAAAATATATTATCCATCATCCACATGAATGTGATTGGACCATTAGTCAAGTCGAAAGACATGACCAACCAATCAAAGAGACCTTATTTAGACTTGAAGGTTATCTTTCATACATTAGTTTGCTCAATCGTCACCTCATGGTAGCCCAACTTCATATCATTCTTATTGAAGAATTTGGCACCCTTGAGTTGATCTAGAAGATCATCAATCTGAGGCATTGGGTACCAGTTCTTGACTGTGATCTTTTTCAGGGATATGTAATCAATACAAATTCGCCATACCCATTCCTTCTTCTATACCAAAACAATTAGGCTCCCACAAGGTGAGGAGATTGGTCTAATGTGGCCCTTCAAAATTAGCTCTTGGATATGGCATTTGATTTCTTCATTCTGCATAATAGAATGAATGTATATGGGTCCATTAGGTAAAGCAACACTGGGTGTCAAATCAATTTATTACTTCACCTGACAGTGCAATGGCACCCCAGTAGGAGAGGCAAATATTACTTCATTCTCTTCTAATATCATGTCCACTTGTTGTTGTTGTTTAGAGAGACCTTTTGCATAGGTTTGGGAGGTTGTAGTGACCTTCCATTCACCTTCTAACATGACCATAAAGAGGAAAAATATTATGGTTTGAGAAACCACCTCTTTGCACTGCTTCACAAAGATCAAAGAGACCACAGTAGTTGGGACTACCTTCGGTACCTTGTAGAGTTGACCTCCCAAATTAATAATGACACTACAGGTCCTAGATTCATAAACAACATGACGCTTACACATATATGGTTGTCCTAAAAGAATGTCACAAACTTCAAGAGGGGAAACATCACACAATACCTCGTCTTTAAAGGGTTTGATGCTATAGTAGGAGACATTTCTAGTTGACATAGATGTCTCGTCTTTGGTTGAGCCAACCGATGGTGTATGGCTGAGGGTGTGGCGTCATTGTTAAGTTCAACCTCTTTATGACCTCTACTAAGATTAATTTCTTCTGGCTACCGTTGTCAACAATGAAGTTGTCAACAAAGATCAATGAGCCTAGTCTTAAAGACCAAACCAACATTGCTTTAAATTTATTCAATACCATCTTAGAAACCGCTAACACCCGGGCTGAGATTGAACGCTCGTGGGAATCAATTGAACAAGACATAAGTGTCCAAGAACACTGGGAGGCCATGCAAATGAAGCCTAGGAATCAACTATAGATTTATTTTTCCTAAAGTTTTGATCTTCTTTTCATGTCCTTAAACCCTCACATATCTAGGAGAAGAAGAGGTTTATCTTCTGAAATCACCCCTATCGCTGAAATAGGAAGAAAAAATGTTGTTTTGTCAACCCAACAAGGTACTCTAAGGAGAAATTTATCTGATTCATCTAGTTCATCTTTCTCTCCCTTACCCATCATTCACAAAATGGCATCTGTTAGTGTCTTTGGTGGCACTAGAAGTGCTTCTTCATATCAACCTTCAACCTCATTAGTGATTGGTATCTTGTATTGACATCAAGTCCCTGTTCAATATACTACTAACACCACCAAAGTCATAAATAAGTATGGACTATTTCAATTCAAAGAAGATGCTACTACTGCCTCGTGGAATGTATCCTCTCCTATGAACCTAGCAGCTACTACTTGTCCACTTCCAAAATTCAAAGAGAATCTCCCTAGGTTTTCTGGACACACAGTCACTACAAATGAACACTTGGTGGAATTCTCTAACACAGTCACTACAAATGAACACTTGGTGGCATTCTCTAATTCCTGTCACAATATAGGAGCTAATGACATCGATACTTGTATGCACTTATTTGTTAATTCCCTTGAAGGGAAAGCAATGACAGATTTCTTTGATCTTCCTCCCAATATTCTTTCCACTTGGGAGGAGTTAGTTTAGTGGTTCAAATCTACTTATGGGCAGTCTAAAATCCCAGCCGAACAAATACGGGAATACAATAACATTGCGTATAAAGACAGTGATACTATCAAGTCTTTCAACTTATGTTTCACCAAGTTATATAACCAAATTCTTGAACTTATTTGACCCCAGAACCAAGTCACTTTTATGCATTACTATAATTCTCTAACTTCCCCTTATCATTATAGTCTTGGAGAAAAATCTATTGACAATCTTGGTTCCTCTCTGCATACTTTTATAGAGTATGAAGAACAACTTGAAAGAACAGGTCTTCCCAAAGGAGACTCAATTAAACAAATGAACATGTCTGCCCTCTTACAACTTGTACAAGATATGAATAACCGAATGATAGTGTATGAGCGGAAGGGAAATGTCCCTTCAATTACTCCTGGGGCCTCATCTTCTTCTTTACCACCCTTTAGGAATCCTAATGAAAACAAATTTCATCCTAAAGCGATCATGTCTCGCAGTTGGTGTAACTTTTGCAAGGAACATCACAAGGAAAGTACTTGTGAGATAAATAAGAGTGCCAGAGTTAAAATCTTTGCAAAAAGGCCTGAACCTACCATTGATGTTCTAGATTTCACAGAACTAGAAGATGCCATGATCATAAACACTAGGAATAAATCCTATGCTTCAAAAGGAAAATATGACCCCCCTCGTACTTCTTCTAGCCCAAGCTCATCTTCACTAGCTGCTATGATACAAGGTATTAAAACTCTTGACAGTCAAGGAACTCCCTCCCCTCTTCCCTCTTCCAAATACAACATTCTCAATCAATTGGCTAATATCAAGGACGATGGTACTCTTATGGACATGGTTGTCATCCCTGAGCAACAAAATCATCTGAAAAAATTCATGGAAGGAAAAAATTCCACCATAGCCAATCTCTCTGAAGAGGTAAAAGAAGAGGATTATAGTGTAAATAAAGTAGGTGTAAATAGTTTTAGACACCTTGTAAAAAATCCTCCATTTTTCATTTTTGTAAACATTATGGAAAAAATAGCCCATTGTTGTCTAATTGATGGAGGTTCAGGCCCAAGCATAATGTCGAAAATTATTATGGAAGACATAGACTTGTCTTGTACAAATGAAAATTCCAGAAGCATGCTCTCTTATAATAGTTTACAACAATCGACCATAGGTGAAATCAAAGACGTGACTTTGGTTTTGTGCGCACATCCTAAAATAAGGACAATCGTTAATATTTAGGTATTTGACATTCCAGTGTGTAATTATTCAATCATCTTAGGAAGAGACTGGCAAGCTTTGACAGGTGGATACCTCTCACTCGACGGGACACACTTATCTATTCCTCGAAATGGGAAGAACATCATAGTCCTAACTGAGGGAATAATTTCACCGTATATAGAAAGTATTCCACAACCTAATGTAAATTATGTCGAGGAGGACTTAGGAGTGTACTCCATCTTTGTCGATGAGGTTAACACTACCTTGGAACAAATTGACCTAGAGGATGGGATGTGGCATATGCACTTTGATGGTTCATGCTCCAATGAAGGTAATAGAGCTGGAATTATCTTGTACTCTCTTGTAGGTAAAATTCACAACTTTTCCTATAGGTTAGAATTTTCTCACAAACAACATCACTGAATTTGAAGCATTATTGTTAGGCATTGAAAATGCCTATAATTTAGGTTGTGGTCACCTTACAGTTTTTGGGGACTCTGAACTTGTTGTAAATATTGTACGTAAAATATGTTCTCCTAGCAACAAGTTAATGAAACGCTACACCCAAACTATTTGGGCCCTTATCTCAAACTTATTATCATTTAAAATTACTCATGTTAAAAGGGAATTGAATTCAATGGCTGACAAGTTAGTTGTTTTTGCAGCCTCTCCTACATGGAAACTTTTTCCACAAATACCTGATTGTACTTTTCAATATTTATATCGTCCTCATATCCCTGAAAAAGTAGAGTCATGGTAGGTCTTCCCTAGTGATGAAAGCATATGTGCTTTCATAAAAAATGAACCATATAGGCCCAAGGAGATTATATCCATGGAAAACAACAAGATTCTGAAGGGCTTGACTCCTCTAGAAAGTTCATTTTCATTGAGTGATGTAGGAAACAAAGAAACACATAAAGAAGAGGAGTAAAAAAGGAACTTGGGTGAAACCATTTCCTTGAACATTGGGACACCCGATTCCCCAAAAAATGTTAAGATAGGTGCCCAATGTACTGATGAAGAAAAGTTGAAATTCACTGAGTTACTTCGTGAATTTTAAGATGTTTTTGCTTGGTATTATGAGGATCTTTGTGGTTTTGATCCCGCTCTTATACAACATGACATTCCTATCAAGGAGGGCACAAAACTGGTAAGGAAAAAACAAAGACCCATTAACCCTGCACTTGAAGAAACTATTCAAAAGGAGTTGGAAAAACTCTTGAAGGTTGGGATAATTTTCCCTGTTAAGTATTTTGAGTGGGTTTCCAATTTGGTTCCCGTTCAGAAAACAACTGGTCAGATATGATTGTGCATTCATTTTCGTGCATTGAATAGAGAGAGCATAAAAGACATTTTCCTATCCCTAATATGGAAATGATTTTGTAGCAAGTTGCAGGGTCACATATGATGTCCTTACTTGACATTTTTTCTGGTTATAATCAAATCAAGGTAAAAAGGACAGACAAATACAAAACCACTTTCATTACACGTCGGGGCACATTTTCTTATGAACGCATGCCTTTTGGATGATCTAATGCAGGTGCCACTTTCCAAAGAGCTATGCAGATAGCTTTTGACAATCTGATCGATAAGATTATTTAGATTTATCTTGATGACTTGACTGTATATTCAAAGAAATGATTGGATCATTTTGGTCATCTTATAAAGGTTCTCATGATGCAGGAAATTCAACATTTCTTTAAATCCTTCTAAGAATATTTTTGGCGTTACCAAGGGAAATCTCCTTGGGCATATTATCTTTGATTCAAGAATAAGCATAGATCCCGAAAGGATTGTTGTTATCCTAAATCTTTCTGCTCCTACTTCCAAAAAGGAGGTTCAAGCCTTTATGGGCATTATCAACTTTGTCTGTAGGTTTTTTCATGAATTTGTTGTAATGGTCAAACCAATTCACAATATTCTCAAGCAAGATCTCTCCTTTTCTTGGACTGATGATGTTGAAAATTATTTTGTAAGGATTAAGAAGGAAAATAGTTCCACACCGGTTTTGGCGAAGCCAAATTTTGAGAAAGAGTTTATTATATATACTAATGCCATAGAGGAAGTAGTATTTTCTATCCTCATACAATGTGATGATCATAATAATTGAAAACTAGTAGCTTACATGAGTCAAATCTTATCAGATGATGAATTTAAATATTCTTATATTGAAAAAAATGCTTTCTCTCTTGTTAAAGATGTGGAGAAAATTTTCCACTTTATCTTAGGTAAGCACACGCTGGTAAAAGTACCTTTACTTGTTGTCAAGTTTTTTTCTCTCATGGACTTATCTTTCAGGGAAGCTTTCACATTGGCCTGCCTAGATCCAGGAGCATGATTTAACTATCATGACTTCAAAAACCATTAAGGGATGTGACTTAGCCCTTCACTTGAATCAACATGCTGAAGAAAGTGAAGAAATTGATGAACAAGATAACCCTCTATCAACACTATTTTGCATTGATAGTCAAATCCTTCCTGTAGCTAAACATCCCTAGTATAAATATCTGGTGTATTACTTGCAAAATCAGAGATGTCTAGATAACTTCAATACTCATCAAATGAGAAGGCTTCATCTTGAATCTTCCAGATATGTCATTTTAGGAGACTTCTTGTTTAGGAGATCTATCGACGATATATTACTTCATTGTGTAAATGATGATGAAGCACGAAAATTGTTACAAGAAACCCATGGATCTTCATATTCTATTATTCATGTAGGTGGCCACTTTTCTTCCAAAACTACTGCTTTTAAAATTATCATAAAAGGGTACTATAGGCTTTCAATTTTTCGTGTTTCTTATAATTTTTCAAGATCTTGTGACAAGTGCCAGAAGCTTGCTGGGAAAGAACATATTTATGTCATGCCTTTACAACCTATCCTCTCTAACTTTCCTTTTTCGAAATGGGGTCTGGACTTTATCGATCCTATTAACCCTCCATCTTCAGAAGGTAAAGTTTTTATCTTGACAACCACAAATTATTTTATGAAATGGACTGAAGTTGTCCCACTTAAGCATTCACAGGATGAGCATGTTATTTATTTCCTTGAAACTAATATTTTCTCCATATTTGGAATTCCTTTAGAGATTATTACAGATAACGACCCCTGCTTTTATTTCTACTAAGCTGACTCAATTTCTAGATAAACTAGAGGTTAAAAATTTTACCTCATCAGCTTAGTACCCTCAGAGAAATGGGTAAGCCGAGTCTACCAAAAACAATCTGGTTAGAATTATCAAGAGGCTCATTGAAGATAATCCTCATCAATGGCACACCCTCCTCACTTATGCCCTTTGGGAAGATCACACTACCACCAAAGTGAGCACAGGTTGCACCCCCTTTCAGCTTGTTTATGGTCAAGAAGCCATTATGCCTACTGAGCTAGAAATTTCTTCTTTACGGATGATGCTACAGATTGAATAATTGAATTATTCTAATATCCCTCAAAGGATAAATGCATTGTTGGCTTTAGAGGAACAAAGGATGTTTTCCTTGGAGAATATAAAGAGAAGACAAAAAACTGTAAAGAAATATTTCAATAAAAGTACAAAAGTTGTCAGATTTAAGGTCGATGAGAAAGTCGTGTTGTGGGATTCAACTCACGATGATAGAGGAAGGCATTCAAAGTTTCAAAATTTATGGTTGGGTCCTTTTAAAATCACTTTTGTCTTGGGCGCAAATTCTTAAATTCTAAAGGACTTGGAAGAGCATTTATTTTTCTATATCACCAACGATTCCCACTTGAAACACTATGTGGAACTAGTTTGAAAGTTTAAATGTTGTATGTAATTACTTCTATATTATAGTTTTTTTTCATTGCTTGATTTTTCTTTGTTGTTTATTTCTTTCTGTTGTTTTATTTCTTTTATAGACTTCTTTTCTTGTCAGAAATAAAATTATGGATCAGTTTTGCCACAACGATGCTATTATACAAATATTGTTAATCAATAACAATCAGGTTACACAATTATCATTATGTCCCTCCTTGAAGAAATCATTGAAATTTCTATCTTCTTCCAGTATTGATGTTAGATAAGATGATTGGTTTTTCATCCCTATTTTCTTCTTTCCTTTTCTTCCCTCCACCCGAGATTCAAAAAAGAGCACACCAGAAATTTTTTCTCCTTAAAGAAAAGAATGATTTCACTATGATTAATTGAATGCTATGCATACAAGGATAATCCCTTCATACGTAACACTTTCCATGAGTTATTCCCAAAATCCCAAATCATTTTTCCCTTAAACCGCTCACTTCCCCCTGTTGCATAATCATTCTGATGTATATTTACTTCATCTAATGTTTCACCTGGTCTACGAAACAAAACATTCTAAGTTCTTAATTTGTTGGAAACGGATTTCCCTATGGAGTCGTCAGTTTGTTGATGCTTAAAAATACAATGATGAATAATATGCTCACAAATGATTGCCAAGCTCTATTAACTATTTATATTAATAATAAACTAGTAGGTGGGACCCCCTTGTAGTCGGTGGCACTATGATGGATATGTTGCGCTTATATTTTGTTTGCTATTCTGATGGTACGAGCACAATCTTCTACAGTTCGATGCTTCAAATCATGGTTTATAATGTTATGTTGACATAATGTGGTTGGTTGTTTGATGCATGTAAATGATAGCTTTGATGATCAATCTCAGATTATATTAAGACTTCCCTATGGATGAAAGGATTATTATAAAAAAAAATTATATTGCAATTAAATATGGCATCAATTGGTTTAATATGATCTTATTAAAAGGGATAATATTGGATCTCTTTTAAATTAAAGGACTTAATACAAAACCTAATTTGGTATTATTGTGAAAACGAATGGTGAACAAACCTTTCTGCTATAGTTAAGCGCCTTATTGGATGTTGTATGTTGAATGCACATGGGGTAACATTATAGCACATGGTTATTTTTAAAGAGTTTGATATTACCAAAGGTGGCGCACTATGAAAAATGGATATGGAAATGGTTATATGGTTGATTAAATTCTTAGAGTTATGGTGAATTGGTTGGATTGTACTTTGAATTGAATGAGGTTGGGGAAGGAAGTGACGTGCATTTACTGCATGTCACTCAAAAAAACCTTGAAGCTTGTCACCCTAGTCATACTTGCATTTTGATTTTTGGACTCTAGTGGTTGTTGATGCTCTGCGATTTTTGGTTGTGAAGAGGCATACATTCTAACTCTCTTCCTCGTGCAGGATTTTCCAGGTATGGTTCCTTACTCTTCCATCCATGATGGTTTTTCTGCCCTTCGAATCAATTTTTGGCTCAGGATTGCTTGCGGTCTATGTTTTTCTTAAGCTATTATTGGATATTTGAACTGTGTAATTGGTGTTGTGTTTGTGGGTTCTTATGGTGTTTTTTTCTGGACTATTTGTTTTTAAAGAAAAAAGAGGAATGGTTGTGTTATCCTTGCTGTGGATAATATTTGTATGAGTTTATTAATAAAATGACAATGAAGTATGTTCGGTCAGCTTGGGTTTTTGAGTCTGGTTCTCTGTGGAAATTGATTAATATTATTTTCCAAGATTTGAGGTTTGCACACGAAGTATTACAACCAGTCTCTGTATTTAAAGATTGCCACCCCTTTTTCGTCTTTGTGGTTGGTATTTTTCGATCCTCCAGTTGCAATGTGAACTATTTAAAGTTCTTTCCTTGTCTTGGCCAAATCCCGAGCTATTAGTTATCATGGTGTTTCCCTCATTATCCCTGTTGCTTGGAAAGAATTGCACAGTTGGGTTTAACATCACCCCAAAAGTTTAATGGAAGCATTATATTTAAGGGTTCGCTCCTTTTATTTCTCTATTGGAGGTGGTTGGTTGTCATTTGGTAACCCTCACAATCACGATTTTTGTTACATGTTACTTCACTGTGGTAAATTTTTGAAGGCACGAGTTGTCTATGTTTTCTGAGGACTTATTCCTTTGATTGAGACATATGTTATTACTCTCTGTTCACTATGTTTTAACCATAATTACGATATTGACATCGTTTCAATCCATTCAAGGGTAAAAGAGAAACCTGTGTGTGCTTGGTCGATTGGGCACGATTTGGCTCTGTTTATCGTTGGAAATTTTTTAAAAGAATTCTATACATGTTAAATTTATGTGAAGCTTGGGCTCAGAGTTGCACCTTATTTGTTTTGAATCAACTCTTATGTTGATTATATTTAAAAAAGACCGATGTGTGAATGGATTGGGGCTCAATTATGAGTTTTAATGCACAGTTTGATTGTGTCAAACAATTTGTAAATAATGAACAAGTCATGGTAAATATTGTTCATATTCTTATTGGTTTTAAGGAATAAGAATTGGATATAGATGGCTAGGATCACTGTGCATATTCTATTGGTTTTTAAAAGGAAAAAAGAAAAGATATTTAGCATTAGAATATAGATGGTCATGGCTCAAAGGACTATTATGTTCATCATATCGATTGCAATGCTATTATTATGACTATTATATAAATATTATATATATGCAAAGGCTGTTGTAATTGAGTATTTTTGGGCATATGAATTGTTTTTTTGGAAGCCAACAAGCAATCTGTAAAGGAAGTGACAGTTTGGATGGTGGTTTTGAGAAGTGAATGTTGATTGAATTATGGAGGTCTGAACAGAGTTATGTTTGATTGTTTGACTTGATTTATTTTTATATGAACAATATCTATATTATATCCTTGTGATGCTACCACTTTTCACTCATTATATCCCCCTCATAATCCTAATATCATTTTGGCATACCTATTTTGTAAAATAAATTAAAATGGTTTGTGTAACGACGAAAAAATAAATGACACAACAATGGTTGGCAACTGATATTTTTGGGTTGTATTACATAGTCAAATTATTTAATGAATCGTTGAGTAGTATTTATGTAATTATCCCCTCTCATTATACCACCTTTTGCTCATTACACTCCCACTCTTGATATTAAGGTAGCCGCGGGAGGTATTTACCACCATGTGTAATCCTAACGAGAATAGAATATTATGGGAAGCAAGAAGAAACCCTAAATAGTTGGTTAATAACCCTAGAAGACAAGTTGGCTCAAGAGAATGATTTGTATTAAGTTATTAGCCTCCAAGAGAATAAGTCAGCCCAGTTAAGTGACTTAGAGGACCATAAATAGAGGGTACTTGAGCTCATTTGTACTCACCCTCTCATAACGGCATAAGGCAGTAGTGCACAAGTTTGAAGAAGAGTTGCAGCTGCAGATGTTGCAATTAGCAGATTTTATTTTTGACTTGGACTCTCTCTTGGTTATGGTTTGGACTTCCTGCTTGGCTCCTTTTGGTTATTATTTCTTGGTGATCTATCCCTAGAGAGAGGTGTGCCACCTTGTTTGGCTATTAAGCCTAGGGTTTGCTTTCGAAATATTTCTATGTCAAGGTTAAGGTGCTCGGGGGTGGCTTCGACCTATGGTTGGGTGACAATATTGCTATATTGTCTATGGTTATATGAGCACATCCATTACTTTCTAACAGTTTATGGGCCCACACTATCTTTGGACATTCTAACCATTGGAAGATAGATTGGGAGGATTTTCTCAGTTACAGTTGCAGTTGCAGCCAGTTTTTCCTGCATCAACGAAACCCTAACCCTCTTGTTGAGGCACCTTAAGTGAAGATATTGACCTAATTTTTGGATATCCTAGTGCATCCTAGCCTAGCACACCTCCTGGTATTCTCAGCAAGCCAATATGTCAAGTTTGAGTTTTTGGTCAAAGTCAAAGGTTGACCAAGTCAAAGAAGTTATGAATTACTCTATGAAGTCATAAAAAAAGTTAGAAGGGGCTTCTAACTTCAGAGTGTGGAAGACAAGGATTGACCTCATCCTTGCCAAGAATAAGGTATTGGACATCGTGAAAGGAAAGATCATAGAACCATAGTTCAAAGAAGGAAAAAAAAGAAGGAACCTCAAAACATTGTCGTTATGGAGAAGAACAAAGATAATGACATCAATGCCATGAGTATCATCGTGGATTCTATAAAATACCACTTGATACTGTACATCTCCCATATTGACTCATCTAAGAAGATGTATGATGCCCTAACAAACCTCTTCTCAGTCTGAAACATTGGACATGTAATGAGTCTGAAGAATGAGCTTCGTGACATGAAAATGAATGATGATGACAACATAACATTGTACTCTGTGAGGATCTCTCAGTTAAGAGATCAACTACAAGCTATTGAAGAGATCATTTTAGAGAAGGAACTGGTAAATATAGTACTTAATGGTCTTCCCAAGACATGGAATGCATTTTCCGCAAGCATGAACACAAGGAAGGAGTATCCTACATTTGAAGAACTTTGGACTTGTTGTGAACAAGAAGAATCAAGGATTAGTGAAAAAGAGAAACCCTAAAATAAATACGATGATCAAGCCTTCACAGTAAGGTTTAATAATTTCAGGAATAAAAGGAAGTTTGGCTCAAGGAAGAAGCCAAATCAAGAGAAAGATATGTCAAAATATATAATGCTTCAACTGTCGAAAATATGGTCACTACAAGAATCACTGTCTCGAGATAAATAAAAGGGAGGAAACGCAAGAAGCATCAGTTTCCGAAGAAAGGAAACCCTCAAAGAATACCAAGCAGGATAAAACATACTTCTTCTTCTAAGATAAGGTAACAATATTCTTCATAGTTCTTGTACATACCATGTTTACATAGTCTCTGTACATATCTTGCATATCTATTTCCTAGAAGATAAGATGTTCAAAGAGAAACAATACATATGGAAGAATAAAAAGATAAGTATTGATATCACGATGAATCTAAGACAAGCAATACACATGGAAAGATGAAGTACATTGACAATCCTTGGTAACAATTCCTGTGGAAGCTATTACAACTGCTGAAATCAGAATCAAACTTGAAGAAACCTAGAAGAAGTAAAAACCGAAAGAAGTCAACAATCAAAAGGAAAAGACTTGTGACACTTTGCAGAAGGCAATAAGGATGCAAACAAAAGAGTGGACTCTCTTATATGGAGGGAGTCGATTATGTTATTCCAAAATAAGAGGATGCATCCATGCATGAAGTAAGGATTAGGAGGTAGCCAATCCTAGATAATATGATCCATTGAATATTATGAAGTATCTATCCATGTTCCCATCAATGGTAGCAACCATGAAAAGCAACACGTGTTCAGTTTGACTTTAGAAGAAGTCTTGTTCAAAAAGAAGCCTTAAAGTATCATTGGTTGTCCATCCACATCCATGATCCTATGATGAAAGGAAGAAAGTTGGAAACTTCAAGGCATGGAATCTATAGAAAACTCCATGGACCAAAGAGCTAAAGAGAAACATGAGGAAGAACATGAAGATTCCAAGAGAGAAATAAAAGTTAGAACAACCAGTCATTATATCAAGAATCACAAGACTACCAACATGGTTTGAACCCACTAGAAGCAATCAAGAAAAAAAATAGAAGTTGTGATGAAGAACAATGTATGAAAGACTTATGAATAGAAGCATTGTGAGATTCAAAACTAGAAATTCTCCCAGATGGAGGGAGAAGACTATGATGACTGCTTGTTACAATAAACCAGACATACCTCTACATGAGCCATTATATCTTTTGAAATATCCATGGGATGGGTTTTACATCATATGAATGTAAGGAATTTTCTCCTCAGAGTAATTGAATAAGAAGCGTATGTAGAGAAACCTCAAGGTTTTGAGGTATACCAGAAAGAGACTCTTATATGTAGATGGAAAAATATCTTATGTGGATTCAAACAACTTGGTGTAGAGCCTCCAATGCACAACAAAAGTGTGGTGAAAACTTTCTAGAACAAAGATATTGTATCAGAATGGTTACTCAGAATTCCACGATGATGGTTTGCTAATCCATGACAAGCTCTCATGATGACAGAAGAAGTACCACTTGAATATGTTCTAGTTTGAGCCCTGCCACGATGTTATGAGCTAGCAGGAAACAAAAGAGTTGAATCCAACTATGATATACTATAATGATCAGAGCTATATGAATCCTTCATAGAAAACCAGTGTTCCAGAAAGATTGAAGTACATTGAAATTGAGCATTACATTCTCCGTGATGAAGTTCAGAAAAGAGAATTGATTCTCCAATATATATCTCCACAAATGAGCAGATAGCAAACATTTTGGTAAAACCTCTGTCCAAGATGAAAGAGTTTGTGTACTCAAGAAACAAATTGAAGCTCATGGAGACAAATTCATTATTAAAAGGGAAGAGTTGACTCCCAGGTTGGGAGGGAGCACTGATATGCTATTAAATTATGGACAATCATTTTTCAAGTTCGCAAAATGGTCCAGGATTAGAAGTTCCTCTCCAGTTCAGAAAGTGGTTTGAGATTTTTGATGGACATGCATTTTCCAGTTCAGAAAATGGTCCAGATCGAACGGTCATTTTCGTAATGAAAATGGTTCGATGGATTTCTAATGTACCATAGACAATGATTCCCCTTGTGGCCAGTGTGGGGGAATGGTCTAGGATAGTCTCTCTTCTTGGCAGTCACTCTTAGTAGTGGTAAAGAATAATGGTCCACCTCATCGGACAATCATTCTTTCGAATATCACAGTTGTAAGCAGTTTCGAAGAATGGTTCGGTTTGGAGGTTGGTGCAGGACAGTCATTTTCTTAGGAAATGGTATGAACAATCATTCCCTAGGGTAGATTCATTCTCTCCAGGTTGCACTTTGTTTAGTGCCGGAGGAATGGCCCAAATTGGTGAATGGTCCAGGTTCAACAATCAGGGACATGCATTCTCTAGGGTAGACTCATTCTCTCCAGGTTTCACTTTGGTTAGTGCCGGAGGAATGGCCCAGATAGGTGAATGGTCCAGGCTCATAAATCAGGACAGTTATTCTTCTATGCTTGAGAAGAATAGTCCAGTAGCTCATGACTGATATTTTACCTTCTAAGGGAATATGCTTTTCCATATCTCACAAATGTGAGTGGAAGAATGGCCCAGATAATTCAGTTTATATCATGACATTGTTTTTCTGTGCAGGTTGATATCAGATGATATGATTTCTATGGAGACTGTATGTCTCTGGACAGTAGATGCATTCTACTATGGTGGATGTGTTCCACTGGTTGTGACTATGTGTCACTGATTAAGTAGTTGTGTGCTATGTGGTGTGGTAGTGTACCATTGGATTGTGGTTGTGTACTACTATGGATAGACACAGTTGTGTTCTATTGAATAAAATTCTTTTGTTTTCCATGTAGATTATCAGTAATGTTGAAAATGATTATCAACTATATTGATAGTCAGTGTGCTTGTGGACAAACATTCTCCAAGCAGAGAATGGTTCAGATAGAACAGATTGTTGTTGGACATGTATTCTCTCTGTGGAGAATGGTCCAGGTTGACATTTTGTTGACATGTCATGGACTAGTATTTTCCTAAGGCACAGTTTGTGGCCCGATTAGGAAAATGGTTCAAGACCGATATTTTTCTAAGGCATACAAGTTGAGACAAATATCTATAACTTGATTAGAAAATAGTCCTATATTGACATTTCTATAGGAATGGTCTCTCTAGTCCATGGCGCATATTTTAGCATCCGGTGGGAAAGTCATTCCTATAGGACGTATGTCCAGATTAAAAGAATGGTCCTTTGTATCACTCCTTGGAATGAGTGACTTATTCAACATCATGTTTGATTACTCAGATGGAGTATGGTTTTGAGAGATGATGCAATTGATATTGTTAGATGACACTGATAGTGATGATGGTGCTTGTGATCTAATCATGAGATAGTCTATATGACTATGGTAATGCTACCGGTTCAATGGTATGTTTGTGCTCAAGATCATTGTCTTCAATACCTCCCTAGCCAGGAGGGAGTGTTGATATTATGGTAGCTGCAGGAGGTATTTACCTCCACGTGTAATCCTAACGAGAATAGAATATTCTGGGAAGCAAGAAGAAACCCTAAATAGTTGGTTAATAACCCTAGAAGATAAGTCGGCTCAAGAGAATGATTTGTATTAAGTTATTAGCCTCCAAGAGAAGAACTTAGCCCAGTTAAGTGACTTAGAGGACTATAAATAGAGGGTTCTTGAGCTCATTTGTACTCACCCTCTCATAAATACATAAGGAAGTAGTGCGCAAGTTTGAAGAAGAGTTGTAATTGCAGCTGTTGCAATTAGCAGATTTCGATTTTGACTTGGACTCTCTCTTGGTTATGGTTTGGAATTTCTGCTTGTCCCCTTTTGGTTATTCTTTCTTGGTGCATTATCCCTGGAGAGAGGTGTGCCACCTTGTTTGGCTATTAAGCCTAGGGTTTGCTTCTAGAATATTTCTCTATCAAGGTTAAGGTGCTCGGGGGTGGCTTTGGCCTATGGTTGGGTGACAATATTTCTATATTGTCTATGGTTAAATGATCACATCCATTACTTTCTAACACCCACCATATGTCCCATGAAACCTGTCACCCCCTGTTCACTTGGAAATTACTAAATAGTTTTTATGGATGGATTT